>PVKH010003200.1:0-25391 GCA_004027955.1 Chaetophractus vellerosus | reverse complement strand
TGGCCTTTATTCTTGAAAGATATTTTTGCTGGATATAGAAGTCTGAGTTGACAAGTTTTCTCCCCTACAGTTCTTTAAAGATGTCACACCATTGCACTCTCTTATGGTTTGGCTGATTTCTGAAAAGCAGTCTGCGGTAATTCTTATCTTTGTTTCTTCATATGCAATATGTCTTTTCTTCTGACAGCCTTCAAGATGTTCCCCTGTATCTTCAGTTTCAGCAGTTTGATTTGGGTATGTTCGGTATAGTTTTGATGGTATGCAGCTTACTTTTGCTTTTATGAACCCCTTAAAATGGTTTGGTGTCTTTCATTATTTTTGCAAAAGTCCCACCCATTTTCTGGGTCAATATTGCTCTGCCCTGTTTAAATTATTTTTTTAAATTTCTTGGACTCCAATAAGACTATCTGAAATTTCCCTACAGTTCTTGCATGTCCAGATCCATTTTTGTTGTGGTAGTAATGTTGTTTAATTGTCATTCTTTTTTTCTCTTTTGGTTTCAGGTTTAGCAATTTCTGTTGGCCTTCCTTCCCTTCTTCAAGTTCACCAATTATGTCCTAAGTTGCATTGAGTCTATTGATGAGCCCATTGGAGGGGTTTTCATCATTAATATTGTGTCTTTTATTTCTACAATTTTCTCTTGGCACTTTGCTATAGTTTTAATCTCTGCTGCAATTGCCGAACTGTTCATTCATGATGTCCAGCATTTCCACTAGATTCCTAAACATATAAAATAACCATAAACATAGTTATTTTAAATTTCCTATCTGATAGGTCCAAAATCTTGTTTATTTCTGAGTCTGGCTCAGTTTAATGTAATTTTTCTTGCTTTTTTGCATAACTCATATATTTTTTACATTAATGCCAACATTGAAGGAGGACCAGTAGAGGTTGAAATAAGTAGTATTTAAGCCTGGAAACACGCAGGACTCTGCTGTCAGGCCATTGGTATGTATATGGGGTGGGGATTGTGGTGTAGGAGAGTGCATTACTTTAGTCAGTGCTTGGGCTGGGTTTGTAAAAGTACTACAGATTTCAGAGCCTCTTTGGCTATGAGTTGCTGTTGCCTTGTGCTTCTTGTGCCTTATTCTCAATTTTTAGTCATCCCTGCTTGCTTGCATCACAAAGATTTCTCTCCACTCTCTTGTCCCGCCCCCAATAGTGGGCTTCTGTTGTTCCTTACTCAGCACTAGATTTCTTGTGGGACTGTGGGGATTTTTCTGTTGCTCTCATCTAGCATTAATCTGTCTTAGGCAGGCTCTGCATGTTGGGGCCTTAGAGGGCAACTTTCTCAGTGTCTTTGGGTTTCCATCTCATGGCAGCCAAACTCTTCCCTGAATTCACAGTTGGTCTGAGGTGAAAGAGAAGTGTATTTTATGTTCTTCTCCCAGAAGTAGCAGACTTCTGCTTATTATAGACATAAAATAGTTCTTGCTTTCAGTTCCGGAATGGTCGATGGACTGTTTTCCATTCTTCCTCCAGCCTCAGTGGATTTTTGCTCATATACTGAGGGTTTCAGAGTTTGTTGCTGATCCCCAGCAGCTTTGTCTTTGTGTAGGAGACAATTGTCTGGAGAAGTGAGCAGGGCTTTGTGCCTTTTTCCAAGCAGCTTCATTGCCTCTTCTGAAAAACTGTACTACCTACGGGGTCTCTTTCCAGATTTTAGCCTTGTCTCCAATATTTCTAAGGAGCATTAGGGTTAGAGGCCCTGGGGAGATAGTGGAGAATAACTTGGAAGTGAATGAAAATTCTCATTGTGCTGTGTGGGGGACACTCAGCTATTCTGTCCTAAAATTGTAGTCTATACTTGGCCTTTAATGATTCCTTAAAATTTTAGCTAATTTTTTCTTACCCACTTGTATGGCTGCTGCCTTTTCCTCCTAAACAATTGTGGTATGTGTTGGTATAGTCTTCTGAACTTGTGCTCTCCTGAACTTCTTGAATCTATGATTTGCTGTCTTTCATTTTCAGGAACATGTGAGACAATTCTTGCCTCTCATCTCTCCTTGGGTGTTTGGAACTTCTTTGTTATTTAGGTTACTTTGCTTCCTTACAATCTCAGTGCACTTCCTCACCTTCCCACTGAGCCTTTTTCCTGGCCATTCTACTTAAAATTTTATTGCTCCCCTAAGTTTATCCCCCCATACCCCTTTAAAGCACTATTTTTCCCTTGCATGGATTATATGAAACATAATGTATACATTATTTATTTTCTCTCTTACCCACGTTGCTTCTCTTGTAGTTTTTGTTTCCAGATCTCAAAGCCTAAAATAGTACCTGAAATTGAGCTTGTGAGTTGGTACCCTTGCTGAATAAATCAATGGAGAAGGGAGTCATTTGAAAATCCTATAGGGGCTGGCTATAGCCCAGTGGATAGGGCACTAGTTCACCACATGGGAGGCCCCAGGTTCGGTTCCTGGGGGCTCTCCGAGTGGGCAGATTGCCTTGAGAGGGCAAGCCACTGTGGGCGGGGCGGAGCTGCCATGGGCAGGGCAAAAAGCCACCATGGGCAGGGCAAAGCCGCCATGGGCAGGGCAAGCCACCTGCGAGCAGAGTAGAGCCACCCACGAGCAGAGCAGAGCTGCTCACGAGCAAGGCAAGCCGCCTGTGTGGTGAGCTGACTCGGTGCATCGCCGCAGTGGGGGGAGACAAAGCAGACACAGAAGAATGCAAGGATGAACACAGCAAGAGCAATCAGAAAGCGGGGGGATATGTAACAAAAAAAAAAGAAAAAAATCCTATAGGTTTCTGTCTGGAAAGTCACCAATTATTTTATTTCTGATAAAAAGAATACCATCAGAAAGAATATAGGTAATTAAATGTTTCACATTTTCCTTAATTGTTAAGGAGGTCTTAATTTCCTGTGAGCTCTGTGTGCTTACATTCCTAAGAGAAAACCCTGTGATTATGGTTTAAATTGCAAACAGCTATAAGAAAGTGTAATCACCTTAACACCCAGTGCAAGTAGTACTCAGTGAGAATTATATTTCATGGAACAATATTTTGAAAATTAGTTCACAATAGGTGGTAAATTTTACCATTTCCCCCTTTCTTTTCAGAACGAGCTCATGGATTTCACCAAAGTTACAGAAGAATACTTAGTTCCCTGGGGTGGCAGTTTTGGTAAGGAGAAGAGAAAGGAAGAAAACAGATGGCAGAAGTTAATTCTCATTGAAATATGACTCATTCCAGGGCTTGCAACACTCTTTGAGAATGCTTGTGAATTTACCTGTGCTCTGCCTGTGTGACAGATGTGTTTGATGGTGGTGGTGGTGAGGGAGGAGTGTGGTAGGTTGATAGGGTGCAAGAGAAAGATTTGATATGTTGAGGAGACAGGGACAACTGTTGAGAAACACCAGATTCCAGTAAAGAAAAGGGCAGGGGACTGTAAGACTCCTGAATATTGGCAAAATTTTGAAGGTTGTCTAAAATCTGTAGGCCTTTGAAAATGGAGTTATGCACCATTTCCCTAAGGTTTCAAGAGGCAGGGGGTTTTTCAACTGGCAGTTGGCTTATGACCACATCAGAAGTGGAAGCCAAAGGAGCTGTATCAGACAACTAAAACTCTAAAGAAAGCCTCAGAAACAGTTTTGGGGCATTGGTTATAAAATATTAGGGAATAGCCTAATCTTTCACAATTGAAAAGTATTTTTAAAAATATAAATCCCTGGGACCCACTTTCTGATTGCCTAATTTAGTATATCTGAAGTAGATTCTAGAGTTTCAGTTGTGCAACAGTTGTTGAGAAAAAAACATAATGCGTGATACAGCAATTATCCCTGACTCTAAATGGGATATAGTGGTGTGGCAATCAACCTATTTTAGAAAAAATATTAATAGTCTATCATGTTGAATCTCCTTCTCAATATATGATGGCCTTGCCAGTGATGGTCCTCTGACAGAATGCCTCAAATAAAAATCAAGTCAATTCAAGTGCTCCTTGCAAAAGCCGGTAAGCATTCATGTTAATCACACTGGAACAGTACCTAGTGAAAATGTGTATTTCAAGTTTCTAATATTTTTAAAAATTAAGGTTTTTGTATCCTAATGTGAACACTGAAACACCTGAAGATATGGCAGATAATATTTTTAAATGGAAATGCTCCTTTTTTCTCTATTTGTGGTATTTGTGTATAGTACAGCTTCATAATCTAGGTTCATTCATTTCTACTATTTTCATACTGAATTTATAAGTATAATTTCTCTATACTGTGGGTTTCAGAAGAACATTAACTTCTTTCAGGCTGTTATTCAGTAATACCAGGGAGCCAAATCATTCTCAGTTAAATTTCCAGTAGAGGTAATCCTCCCTCATTTATCTGGCTAGTAAATTGGAAAGACAAAAATCCTATAACCTAACAGCATGAAGATTAAATGTAATGAAAATTGGCCAGACATTTGTATAAAATGACAAATGTTGGTTTTCAGATGCTTGGTTCCCAATAATTTTAATATAAATTGCTCAAGACAAATGGCAACATTTGGAATGTTTATCACTGCAAATCAAGGAGTTTGCGGTGCCCTTACCCTGGAATATTTCAAATACTTTGGATAGGATAAAAACAAGTTCTGTTTACTCTATAAATTTTCCATTTCTAAAAGGCTGAATTTCAGTTTTCTTTTTTAATACATAACTGTGTGTGCTATTTCTGAATATTTTATTCTCAAGAGTCTGAGTTTGGGGAGGAAAATATTAAAATCTTATTATTTCATGCCCAGTACATAATTTTATTTGCAAAAAAAGCAGTAAATGAAACACAAAAATAAGTGATTAGCAAATTATGCTCTATCTTGCTATCACAGAAAATTTGAAATCTATCATATCACTATGTAACAATTAAACTTTCATATGTTTGTTCCTGTATCAATTATCAGAACATGCAAATAGAAGTGCTCACATACTTTTATTGACATACATTTGAAATGAAACCTAATATATAAATATATGTGAGTCACACAGGTAACTCTTTTAAGTAAATGTCTCCAATTATTTATTAAACTATAGTAATATTATTTAATTTATTAAATCTAATTTATATTACCAAAGAAATAAATTTAATATTGTAACATAAAATACAGTACAAAGTATTGTTTAAAATCAGTCTATAAAATAAAATTAGAAAAGTTTTTGTTTACTGAGGCTTAGACATCTCCAGTTAATCATTCATGAAAAAGTATTTTAATTAGGGACATTTTAATGACCACATAATTGATGGAATTTATTATATATTAATATATTCTCAATTATATAATAGGAGCATGAAAATATGTGAATATCCAAATAGATTCAATATTAATATTGAATGCAATCTCTCTTTATTAGTGAATTAGGTAATTCAAAGAATGCTATGAGCTGTCTTGTCTAGATTGTCAGAGCTCATCTTTCTGGTTGTACATTATTCCCTGATTTTTATCCCCAAATATTCCATGATGGAATGATCACTTCCTTTGGTTACGACTTCAATACCATTCACAGATTCCTTGATTTCTTAATATGCATTTCCTTTTTTTTAAAGATTTATTATTTATTTATTTATATATCCCACCATTTGATGCTTGTTCTTGCTGTGTTCATTTGCTTTGCGTTCTTCTGTGTCTGCTTGTCTCCCCCTACTGCGGCCTCCTCGCAGTGGCCTGCCTTCTCAAGGAGGCCCCAGGAACTGAACCCGGGGCCTCCCATGTGGTAAACCAGAGCCCTACCAATTGAGCTACAGCGGGTTCCCTGCATGTTTCTTAACACATCTGCAATTTCACTGTAGGTATTTATCATTTATTTCTAAAGCTCTAGATTTACACTTTCCTACTAATTTTTTCACAGATTTGTGCTTTTAGTCGATTAATAAATAAATTCCTGCAATAGGCATATTTTTCCAGAAATGGCTTCTTTTAGTCTTTGCACAGGGAAAGTGGAAAGATATATGCTTTGGGCATTAAGAAAATGATGCTGAGGTGCTTCCTGAAAAAGTGTTCTCAACATAATTGGTTATTGATGGTATCATTTCATCAATTTATCAAGAAAACTCTATTACTTGAACAGCTTGGCACTTTTCTGTTTAACCCATTCCAGACCATGTGTATTTGGGCTACATCGGGTGTAGGCATGGGGACTATTCCTCTTATCATATTTGATCCTGTAGCATGAACAACAAGAAATCTTGATGTCAGTAAACATTGGGTGTGATAAAAGTTATGGCAACTCAACCCCAACAAAACTGCACACTCGAAAAAGTGTGAAAAGTAAATTTAAACTTGGTATTTAAAGTTGCCCATGTTAAAGTTACAAAAAAAAAAAGCCTTAAAATTTGAAGACTATAGAATTCCTGTAGAAGAGAAGTCAAGCTCCTAAAAGGGAGTTAAGAATGTTCTACAAAAGTAATGAAAATCAACATTAAAAAAACAAAGAAAATAATATATTTCGGACTCTAACTCCCTTCTGACATAACCGTGCTGACTTGCTGCAAAGCCAAGGACTGCAAAGGGTTAGGCAATGGCCTTAACTCCTTGTGGAAAGGTGTCAGTTCTTTAAGTTTTGTAGCAATACAGCTCTGATTACATAATAGAAATCAGTGGGAAAATAAGTTAGTCCTTACAGCTAACTTTTCTAGCAAGTCTCTATTCAGTAAAGGAAGAAAAAAAATTTAAAAAAAAAACAAAACGCTCTGGTTAAAATGTATACGGGGGTGCTTACAGGAAGCAGGTGCAGCCCTTATAAATGGCAGCCTCAACAAGAATCACAGTTTGAGAGGCAGAGTCCTATCACATATCACACATTTACCTGCTAATTACTTTCACATGTGAAATAAGTCACCCTTTCAGCAGTAGTGCCAACAGATCCTCAACCATAAAGGACCCTCACAGAGACTCTGATGAACAGAGTAAGATAGTACAGCGGCTTTTCCTGCTGGAAATCAGCACATTTCAGCTCTGCCATATTTGTAGGGGTTTTGGCATCTGTTCAGAATCCTTTTAAAGGTGCTGAGAGTTCTCATTTCTTCTTCCATTACCATCCTCTCATTAAACACACCTACATAGCTGAAGCCCAAAGGAATCTAAAGCCTTACATGAAGATTAACGTGTGCTCATCCAGAAAGCAGAACTTCACTACAGGTTTCAAAATAGCCACCTAGGAGTTACTACATGCTGATACTGGTGTCCTGGAGGGCAAGAGCTCAGGAAGAAATGCAGCTGGTGTTTGATTGTTTTACAAGTGACACTGAGCTCTGATTTGAATGAGGCAGAGGCCCCGTATCTACCACTCTAAGAATCTCAGACTTGCAGGCATGAACCACGCACCCCCCACACACATACACACACAATGGTCCTAAGAAAAATCGGGAGAGGGTCTTCTGACCCCTCAGCAGTGCTTTGCTAACATGCATTGCATTATAGAAAATCCATCATCCAAATGTTGACAGGAATAGTGGTATCACAAGGAACTCCCCGCCACCCCCACTATTCCCGCCACCCTCCCCATATCCCACCCCAGTTCCATTTAACAGATATTGTAGAAATATTTTTTAGTGAGCTCCTACAGCAAAGGTTTTCTGACTGGTAAAGCAGCATTCCGGGACAGAGAGCTCAGAACGATGGGAGACATGACACCATCTATATACTGAAAATGTGTTTTGTAGTCTACAAGGTGGTCAGGTGAAAAGCTTTGAGAACGGAGCTTGGAAACAGCATTAGCTGAACTGTTTAGATGCTGTGATTTGCACTATGAGAGCCGAGTTCAATTTGAGCAAAAGGAATGGGCTCTCTGCGGGGTGAGCCAGCCACAAGCTGGGCTGGTTTTTTTTGCAGCAGAAGCAATGGGCTTGACTGAAGGATGGGCTTAATGTGCAAAGTGGGTGCACTGATCAGAGATGGAACTGTTTAGCCAGCTCATTCCTCAGCAGAGTGATACCATCTTGGAGAAGCATCATTTCAATTTGGAATAGAACTGAAAGCATCAGAGCTTATTATGTTCTCACACTTGGTCTCTCCCTCTCTTATCTCCCTCAATCCTGCTTTTTACGGTCATCTTTGCAAATAAGTGAAGCTTAACAGAAGAATTCCAGTTGTGTTTTTTCATAGTTATTGATTTTAACACTTGTGATATGCTCAATTTTATTCCAGTGGCCTGTCAATCAAGAAATGAATAAATGGATGGATGAATGAATGAATGAGTGAATGGATGAGTGAATGAAGGCTTCCTAAACTCCCCGATGCTGATATTCACCTTTCCTTAATCTCAAAGGCTGATATGAAAGGTATGACATGTGCAGCTTCCCAAGGCAACTAATGTTCTCCACTGAAGGCATCCAGAAAAGAGTGTTCTTGTGTAACATGTGTTAGATCAATGAGCTCTAACTAATATTTACAGTCCTAATTGTCCCGTTTTATGCATTCCATTATTGGTTTTGTCCTTAAGTTAGACAAGGTTATAGTGAGATTTTTTCTGTGCTCCCACAAGAACGTCCTATATACACCCCTCACCATTCAGTTAACCCTTTCCTCGGTGTACAGTAACTATGTGTTTCTTTGTCTTTCTTTCCACTAGAGTGAATGCTTTTAGAGATCAGTGACAATTTATCTTTTTATTCTTAGTAACTAGCATTCTGCTTGATACATAGAAGGTGCTCAATAAATGTTTGTGGAATCAAAGTTGAACAGGGAATCTAAGTACTAACTGATGATAGTCTTGACTGTCTGGTGATTGAATTTCAGAAAGGATCTTTGCCCCCTCATTGACAGCAGGAGGGATGGACAGCACCATTTAAATAATCAGTCTGGATTTACTACTATGCATGCTCTAATAGGACTAGCAACAGGCTGAGCTCCAGGTGCAAGGCAATAACTTGGCAGATTTCTTCCTGATTCCATGTTAGCCCATCATCCTTCTTATCTAAAAAAGGAGACTAATAAATTATAATAGCAGTGACAGGTGCTTCTGCTGACTGCTAAGCTTGTCATAAGTTGTGACATCATAGGCAGATTGAAAAAAAATACAACTCCCTAGTTTTCAGATCTTATAAAAATATGATTCAACACACAGTCTTTTTTTTTAATGTGTACTTTTCCTACAAACTGGGATGTTTTTACTGTGGAAGGGAATAAGATTTGAATGACTTCAAAATAAAACTTATATCAAAATATTTCCCTATTGACCCTGTGCAATATTGCCAGCTGGTTTTTCAGCTTGGATTAGGAAAATGAAGTTTAAATGCAAGAGCCATAGGAATGAGCTAATGCTTTGAGACATTATTAGTCCCTAGTATCTAAGCTAAAATTAGAAAAAAAAAAAAAAAAGACATGTGGGGGAAGTGGATGTGGCTAAAGTGATTGGGCCCCCGTCTACCATATAAGAGGTCCAGGATTCAATTCCTCGGGCCTCCTGGTGAAGGCAAGCTGGCCCACACGGAATGCTGGCCTGCCCAGGAAAGCTGGCATATGCAGGAGTTCTGGCACGCATAGGAGTGCTGGCGCAGCAAGAAGACTCAATAAAAAAAAGAGACACAGAGGAAAGACAATAAGAGACTCAGCAAACCAGGGTACTGAGGTGGGGCAAGAGATTGAGCGCCTCTCTCCCACTCTGGAAAGTCCCAGGATCAGTTCCTGGTGCTGCCTAAAGAGATGACAAGCAGACACAGATGACAAGCAGACACAGAAGAATACACAGAGAACAGACAGCAAGAGCAAAAAACAATGCGGGGTGGGAGGGGATAAATAAATAAATAAATCTTTTTAAAAAAAAGAAGACACAAGGAATAGAAAGGAACTTTACTTTTTTTTTTAAAGATTTATTTTTATTTATTTATATATACCCCCCTTGCTGCTTGTGCTCACTGTGTTCATTTGCTTTGCGTTTCTCTGTGTCTGCTTGTCTCCCCGTGCTGCGTCAGCTCACTGCACGGCGGCTTGCCTTCGCCAGGAGGCCCCGAGTTCGGTTCCAGAGCCCAACCAATTGAGCCACAGCCGATTCCCAGAAAGGGACTTTAAAGAAGACAAAACTGCAGTACAAATATATTGAGCCATATTTTTCAAGTCATACAACAATGTTGAGGAAGAGATAAAACCAGAACCCAAATATATTAGTACTTAATCCCAAATTCTTACCAATCCAAGCAAATCAGAGTAGGATAAGATGATGTGTGTGGGATGTAGAATGAGAACGTCCTAGCTTCTCTTCCTGATTAGCTTGCTTACTACCTGAGTGACTTGAAATGTCTGAACCACAGTCACCTCCTCTATACAATGAGAGTATAATCAACTTCAAACTGTTTGTTAAAATTGGATGAGATTTATATGCATGATGTTTGTAAATGGAAAAGCCTTACAAAATATATAGAGTATCAGTATTTTAAAAGCAAGGTGATATATGAAGCCCGATTGTCCTCTTCTGCAAAAAAGATTTAAATGTTTTGTTATCTTATCAACATACCATTTGGTTAATTTATTTTACACATTTCTTCATAAACATATGAATCCCTCCAACTTAGTAAGTTACTTAATATTACTGAGACCCATATCCTTCTTATGTAGAAATTTAATCATAATATTTTCTATCTTTCAGGATTCTTGTAAAAAATAAATAATATCAGGCACAAAAATGCTTAGCATAATGCCTAGTCATAGTAAGGGCCAAGAAAATATCAGTCATTATCCTCTTCCTATTCTTTTTCTTGCCTTTTTGCATTAATGGTTGTTGATGTGGGTGGCACTTGTGATGATGGTGACCTCAGGCTTTTCCTGACTTCCCAGAGGGATTGTGTACATTTCAGAGCAAGAAGGATTCCTCTCATGTCGTTGGTACTAGTTGCCTAGGCTAAGGCCTCACTCACAGAAAGCAGTAATCATAGGCAGTAAAGGAATATCAGTAGGATGGGTTACTGCAGAAAGCGTACAGCCATCTGAATTCTTTGGATACTTGGAAATGGAGACCCGGATAAAGGTGATACAAACCAGGCTAAGGAACTGATAAAGGTAAACCTCAGCTAATTTACAATTTGACCAAGGTTAACTCTGTCATAAATGTGACTTTTCTCTGGGAACTAGGTCAAAGTCAATATTCTGCAGGATTTTCCTTTTGGATGTCCATAGGAATGCAAAATAAGAGTTCTATTAGTCAGGCAGGTAGCTATTTTTCTTCAGGTAAAAATAAATCATGAAATCTTTTGTTTATTTCTTGACAAAATATGTTTGTTTCTTTCTTATGCATGGCCCAATTTGGATATTCTTGGTCGGGGAGCTTTCCTCAATGTGATGATTCAGGGATCTGGGTCCTTCCCATTGTGTGAAATGACTGTTTCTGAGTCCTTTGCCTCTGGCTCAGCAGAGAGCAGAACAGGTGGAGTATTACATTGGAGATTTTAGGTTCTGACTAGAGGTGGTATACATCGAATGGCCATTAATATTTAGGACCAGTTCCGGTGCAAGGCACAGAAATATCTTCCTTTGAGCTCACTGGGACAATGAATAAAACTACTTAGTGAATACCTAACATTTTGTGTGCGAGACTGTCCTTCCTGTAATCAAAGACTGACTTTTATTTCCACACACAGAACATAGTAATTTTCTCCCCATGGAAAATAACCCAATATCCAGGTCACAGTCCAAGAACTGCAGATTGTGGACAGGTGTCCATGTAAGGTCCCTAACACACACACATACAAATTGGTATATACTTGTGAAAAAAGAACAAAGTAACCTTAATAAACAGTCCCATTTGAAAATGGTAATGATGGCAGAGAGAGAGCAGAGACTGGTTTCTAGAAATTCTGTGATCCCACTGGGAAGATATTGTGATGGTGCTCTGGGAGGTTTTTCCTTTTCCATCATCTCTCCTAGTGACATGTGAAAAGGGAATTTGACTTTGGTAACAGCGATGGTATAGATTGTGTAATCCATTTCCTGCTAGTGCAAGACAACACATAATTTTACTAACAAAAGCTAGTCTTTCATAAACCTTTTTTAAGTGTGAAAAAGAATACACATATAAAAGTGCAAAATAAATATACAGATTAATGATTTATTATAAAAAACACCCTTGCAACCATAATCCAAGTAATTAAATATATTATTGCCAAGAATCACCATTTTATCTGTAAGAATCAGCTATATTCATTCACGTAAAATAATTCTTTCCTTTTTATTGATGATTACTTTTTGTTACTGGAATATGGAAATACAGTTGAATTTTGTACCTTGACTTCATATTCAGGAATTTTCATATATTTACTTATTCTAATAGTTTTTCTGTATATCTTTTGGATTTTATAAATAAAACCATATCTTCTGAACAAAATGGCAGGTGGAAATTTTATTTCCTCCTTTCCAATATAATTCATTTTACGTCTTTACTTTACTGCATGACCTGGCTTTTCTTAAACTTTACACATAAAGCATGAGTAACAAAAGAAAAATAAGGAAATGGGACCTCCTCAAAATTAAACACTTTTACACCTCAAAGGACTTTGTCACAATTGATTTTAATGCTAGCATTACATTAAGGTTTAAGAAACTACTACCTACCACAAGATCTTGAAGATATTTTTCTTCTAGGAGTTTTATGCTTGGTGCTTTTATATTTAGGTCCTTGATCCATTTTGAGTTAATTTTTTGTATAAGGTGTGAGCTAGGGGTCTTCTTTCTTTTGGATAAGGATATTCAGTTCTCCCAGCACCAGTTGTTGAATAGACTGTTCTGTACTGTTGGGAGGGCTGGCCCACTTTGTCAAAAATCACTTGACTGTAGATTTGAGTGTCAATTTCTGAGCTCTCAATTTGGCAATCACATATCTGATAAGGGTTTTATATCCATAATATACAAGGAAATCATAAAACAAAACAATAAAAAGACAAACTACCCAATAAAAAAGGGGGCAAAAGGCTTGAAAAGACAATTGTCCAAAGAAGAAATACAAATAGCAAAGAAACACATGAAAAAATGTTCAACATCACTAGTGATTAGGGAAATGCAAATCAAAACTACAATAAGATATTTCATACCTATTAGACTGGCCGCTATTAAAAAGTCAAACTGTAAATGTTGGAGAGAACATGGAGAGGTAGGAATGCTTATTCACTGTTGGTGGGAATGTAGAATGGTACAGCCACTGTGGAGGACTGTATGGCAGTTCCTAAAGAAGTTGAATATAGACTTGCCATGGGATGCAGCAATACCATTACTAGGTATATACCCAGAAGAACTGAGAGCAGAGGCACGAGCAGACATCTGCACACCCATGTTCATAATGCACAATTGCCAAAAGTTGGAAACAACCCATGCAGCATAATGCACAATTACCAAAAGTTGGAAACAACCCAGGTGTGCATCAACTAATGAATAGATAAACAAACAGTGATGTATACACAAGATGGAATATTATGCAGCGGTAACATGAAATGAAATTGTGAAGCATATGACAACATGGATGAACCTGAAGAACATTGTATTGAGTAAAGCAAGTCAGACACAAAAGGACAAATATGTATGATTGTGCTATTATGAGCTAATATATTGTGTAAACTCATGTAGTTAATAATTAGAATATAGGTCACTAGAAAATAGAAGGAGGGTAGAAAAGGGAAAGCTGAGGGTTAATCTTTGCAGAATTGGTAAAAACGTTGTTTGTAAATCTTGGGAAATGAATGGAAATGGTGAAAGCATGACATGGTGTTTGTAACTAGCAGAGTTCTTATATGTGTATGACAGTAGTTGAAAGGTAAAGTCTAAGGTCATGTGTATTACTGGAAAGAAAGCTAAAAACTGTAACATGGGACTGTATAAGATATTAAAACCTCATGTAAAACACAAATATGGGTGATATTGCATATATAAGAATGTTTTTACAAAATATAAATACAAATATACTAGAAAGAAGAAAAATGAATAGCAGCTATGTACAGCAGAGGAAGCATACAGAGATTGAGAGGAGATGAGTTTTGTTTGTTGTTTATTATTATTATTGGAATAATGAAAGTGCTCTAAGAATAATTGAAGTGATGAATGTGCAAATATGTAATTACACTGAATATCATTGATTTTACACTTTTGATGGATTTATGTTTTATTAATATGTATCAATAAAATTTGATTTGTTTAAAAAATCAATTGTGAAGTGTGTCCCCTCCATTTCTATTGTTCTGGAAGAGTTTTTACAAAGTTGACATTCTTAAAATTTGCAAAAGTTTTCCAGTAAATTATTTCATACTAGATATTTATTTGTGGTCAAGATTTTAATTACATATTTTTTAAAAAGAACATATTTAGACCCAGATTTTAAATGTTTTACATGCATCAGTTTATGTAAATTATATTCTAGGTAAATTATTGATTTCTAGGAATATTCCCCAACTCCATCTTAACATTGAAATTTATATTCATAAAATATTGATAATATACCTTTGCCTTTCATAATATTGATTCTTCATATGACTTTCCTATTTTTTTAATCTTTAAAGCCAGACTTTGACACCTTTTAGAAGTCTTTTTTTAAAAAACACATTTTAGCTTTTTTGTTCTCTTAGGTATTTCCTCTCTTCCAATGAATTTAAGATTACAAATTTATTTCTAAGCATGTCTATAGCTACATTCCAACTATTTTCAAATGCAATATTTTTGTGTTTTTTTATTTCAAATATTTTGTACTCCCTATTATTTTTTAACTTCTTTGGCCACAGTTTATTTTGAATTGTTTTCCTCAATTCTGAAGTATGTCTTTAACTTCATCCCCATATTCAACCAAGATGTTGTACTACATCTTTGTTATTCAGTAAGTTTTTATATCAGGTTTCTTCCTATATCTTCCTATATTATTTGTCACCAAATAACTGTACACTTCTAATCTCATTTTATTTATGCTTGCAAATCACAGATTCATTCCTAAGCTCCTTCATTCTTGTGATATTTTTCAAAAGTAGCCAAAAAAGACCTAAAAATACTATATAAAGTTCTGGTTTATATATACTATATAAAGCTCTTTGACTTGAACTTCTGACCAATAGACATGCTGTCTGCCTGACAAATTATTCCAGCTGACATTTTTCAATTGATTTGTTACTGCACAACACAGATCACAATCCTTCCAGCCAATGCCACAGAGTACTGTTTAGCAGCCTCCTATTTCATGGTGGTAATTTTCTTCTTCTTCAGGGTAGAATGCTAAGTAATAACAAATAAAACCAAATCTTAGAAAAGTAAAAGTTTATCTCTTACTCAGGTAATTTTCAAGGAGGACATTCCTGGCTGGATAATTCTCTTTCAAGTAGTGATAAGTTTCAGTGCTCCCTCCTGCTATGCAAATATAGATGAGAGAAAGGACAAACCTAGGAAGTTGTGGGAGATTTTAGGAGTCAGGTGTGGGACTGTTTAAATCACTTTTACACACATTGCACTGGCAGAACTAGTCTTATGGCACTGCCTGGGTGTAACGACGCTGAGAAGTATGATCTTCCAATGTTCCCAGAGCAGTGGAGATGGGAAAGGCTCCCCTTTCTGAGAAAATAGCTATTTATAAATAGCTATTTATAAACACCTGAAAAAAATGTCCCTCTGCCAACTATGAAGAAGGGAGATTGAATAAGGATAGACAACCAACAGTATCTGATAATAAAAGCGATACTAAATCATTTGATATTCCTGAGCAAACCGCATTACTTCCTTCCTGTTGTAGTTGATATATAGTATGTTATTTTCTTGGAATGCCTTTCCCTCCATGGCCGCCTGGCAAACCAGTAATCATCCTTCAAAATCTAGTTCAGGCATCATAAACTCTGTAAAGACCTCCCAGAAATACATAGTACATATACCAACTTTACATCTCATATAATATTGCATTCCATTTCTTTGGTAGTCTGTTTCTCCTAAGTAGCTCTGAGAAATTGAATTGAATGAATAAATGTTTCCTTCTTCTTTGAACTTTCAGAAATAGAACAGTACCTGCAAAAAACAGATGCACAATAAATATCTGTTTCTCTTTTGAGTTTTATTTGTGTTTAGTGGCCAGATTATTGCACAAGTTTCCATTTCAATCCACTGGTTCAAGCAAACTTAAAAGAACATTTTACCAAAGGACTATAAAAATGTGTCTTCTAAAAAAAAAAACAACTCTGCCACAACAATTAAAATAATTAGATGATATGTGCCCCTTGTATTTAGACTGAAAAGAAAAGAGAGTATTGTAGCAAGATATAAGTAGTATGAAGATTAAGGCATGCCTGAGCCAAGGTGAATTTCGAAAATATCATTTTCAATTGAATTGTAAATTTAGCTACTACATCTACAAAAGCAGAAAAGACAGAAAGCTTCATTGGGATACATTCCATAAGCCTACTTAAAATAATACATTACTTTTGTGACAAGCTCCTCTTTTTATCTATGATGCTTTTGGTCATTTTGTCCTTAGGTCAGTAGTTTAGACTTATTTTTTTCTTAAAACCTTTCAGTATTGCCTAATAATCCAAACATCTCCATGTTGTGTTTGTCAATTCCAGAGATTTTATAGCCTTTTGAAAAGTAGGTACATTAGAAATATGGCATATAATTCCTAATTACCTATCCACAGTTTGGTAGTATGCAGATATGAGAAACTGGGCTTTTAAAATAATTGAACTTGCTTGATCTGCTTTAGTTGAAAACACCGATATGGATTTTTTCTCAGAAAAAAAAACATTGTTAACATTTTTTGGACTAAGTTATCATCCACAATATTCAAATTATATGGTAGGCTGAACACAACCTTTGGCTTTTTGGTATGCTATAAGGATTTAGAATAAAGGCTTTTAATGTTTTGTTTTTTTTGTTTTTGCTGGAGAGATTAAACAATGAAAGCAATAGCCAATAAAAATGATGATGGAATTAACTAATGATAGCTGTAATTTCTTTCACTGGTTTTCAAAACCAAACTGCAAAACAACTAATCATTTCCCATTGCTCTGTCTTCTTCAGCCCTTGCATTGGATCCACACAGTCCCTGAAATGCTAATGTTTGGCTCCAGTCCCTAAATCAAATCTCCTGAGAAGGAAATATATCAAACAAGAACATTAAAGTAAGAACATGATATTTGGTCTGATCATTTTGAAAATGCCTACCATATGTTGGCATTTATTCTTATTTTGTGTTAAATACAGACTTTTATATTGCAGTTTTCTCTGATACATACATAACATCGACATATATTCCTAATCTCTACCCTCCCTTCAAATTCATCACAAACCTAAATCTTATTTCAATCTCCCTTTTGTTCATCTCTGTTTCCTCATTTACTAAAATTAGTATTCAAATGACTCGCTTTAACATTGTTCATCATTCCAGGATCAAGATACTATTTACTTGCGATCAACTCCTAGTCCTCGTATCTCTTCTTGAGTCATTTCTTCCTATTTTATGTCATCTAGGTCCAGTGGTTCTTATTGTGTAGGTTCTTTTTTTTTTTTTTTAAAGATTTATTTTATTTTATTACATATCTCCCCTTCCCCCCGCTGCGGCGACGCGCCGAAAGTGGATACTGCGCAGGCGCGGCTTTCCCCGCTTGTGGGCGGTCTCTGTGTCCGATCACGGCTGGCTTTCAGTTCGCGGGTGGCTGGTTGCGCTCCATCCGCGGGCGACCTGCCCTGCCCGTGGCGGCTCTTGCTATGTCCGTGGCAGCTTCTTGCCCTGCCCATGGCGGCTCCGGCCGGCCCACGGCGGCTTGCCATTCTCAAGGCGGTCTGCCCGCTAGGAGAGGTCCCCGGGAATCGAACCCGGGGCCTCCCATGTGGTATGCCGGTGCCCTATCCACTGGGCTATCGAGCCGGCCCCTTGTGTAGGTTCTTTGCCTGAGGATTCTTCATCTGTTTTTGACATGCAATCCAGTGGCCATGTTCTTAGTCCTCAATCATAGACTTCCCAAACAATGATTAAGAGACTTCCTGAATGCTCAAACTTTCCCAGGATATTCACAATTTGTGGGCTGATCCAACTGATTAAAAACTATAACTCTTACTTTATTCTTGTTGAATATTTTCTTAAAATAAGGTCATCATAATGAATTACGTGATCAAGTACATATAATTTTAGGACTATCCATGCATTTTGGAAAGTTGCCATCCAGAAATATTCAACTATTCTATTTTCTTTTTACAAGTTTGCCACTTCAACACATCTCTACAATGTTCATATTACTTTTCTAAGGACATAGATATATCACCAAGAAAGCCAGCGAACCAACATTAATAACACTCAAGATTATTTTAAGGCAAAATTCATGATTTTGTATGGTACTTAAAAAAAGGAGCTTTGGCTTAACAAAAAGTTACTACAATTCTACATTTGTATGTGCTTAGTTACATAGTTTCAAAATATATAAACAGAAGTTGACTGAATTACAAGAAAAATAACAGTTTACTAGGATGTCTCAAGATTTTGTGCTTTATCCTCTGTTTTCAGCATATTTGATACATACGAAAATAATATAAGTAGTATTCATGTTAGTTACAAAGCTTAATATATAATGTAGATGCATGAATACACTACCCAGTCCAAGAAGTATAATATGGTAATTAATATATATCTTTTCATGTTTTACCAGCTTTCCCACTTCCCCTGCCTGCCTCTACTTTAGAGGCAGCATCTATCTTTGACTTTGTATTTATCAGTTCCTTCCCTACTATGCTTTAATCATATAAAGTTTTGTTAATTTTTGATATTTTAACTGGAATCATAACCTAGTACACAGAAGTTTCACTTTAGGCAAGTTACTGAATATAAAATAGAAGACAAACAGGCATGTCTCATATTAACCACTGGAATACCACATCGCCTAAATTCTCCACTGTACTAAAACATCCCATAGAAAGCATAGATATTCTGATTAAAAGAATAATAAATTAAAATTACATTAACTATTTGGCACTTACAATCAGCTTGACTAAATGGAGACCCAATGGATTTCCCTCCCCCATCCTGGTTAAGTAGTAAACATGGCCTGATATAAATTTTAAAAGTACCTTCAAGCATTGAACCCCATTATACAAAACCTGCTTAGAGATGGGCTGGTTATCTCCACTGTTTCTCCACCTAATAGCCCAATTTGGCCTGTTCTTGTACCTGGAAAGGATGACTGGCACCTCATGGTGGGTTACACAACCTTATTGGAGTACTCCCATCCATTGTTTCCCCATACCAAATATTATTTAAATTACTGACTTCATCCAATCAGAAACTTTGCAGCCATAGATGTATCTAATATATTCTGTTCGTTGCCTATTTCAATTGCTTCTCAGCCACAATTTACCTTCATATTCAAATGAATGCAGCATACCTTTACCTAATTATCCATGGATGTACCATATTAGCCCTACCATTGGGCACAGTCTTTACAAGCAAGATCTTAATTGCCTCCAACATTTTCCAATAGCAAAGATAAGACATTTCATCTTCCCTTGAGGACATTCATTTGACACACACATTCAGGACAAATACTCACAAAGTAGCTCAGAAATAATGGGTATGCCATTTCCTCACACATAGTACAAAACCCTGCCACTTCAGTTAAATGCCTGGGCATTATTTGGTCAGGCTATGGTCACTTCATCACTGACAATGTAAAGAAAGAGCTATTTCCTATAAAATTAAAACAGGATCTTCTAGGCCTTTTGGGGTCTCTGGACCACCCATGATGATCATAAGTTGCTGTAGGCTTCTAATGAAAGAAACTGCCTTTCTCAGCCTTGCAGAGCAACAATTGCTGGCCATATACAGGGCTTTTCTGAGAAAGAGGCTCTTGTAGGTCCTGAACCCATGAACTTCCATACCCTAGTGCCCATTATATGATAGGTCATGAAAGAAGTACCCCACAAGCTCAGCACAGCCATTGATGCCTTCATGCTAAAATGGAAATGATAACTATGGGATAGAGCTAAATCTGTGCCCTCTGGTGATCCTCCTTTGTAGGAGGAAATGGTTTCATCTTGTCTTCAGTCCCGTGCCCAAGACTATAATAACAGGGTAGCATTAGTTATTCCCAGAACCATTAACTACTCAAGACAGTGTGGGGTTGGGAAAGATTGGGACAACTGAATATACCAGAAAGGGACTTCATACACTTTACAGATGGCAGTCATTGTACCACAATTGAACATGATGGAGCTCAATGGTGAGCTTCTGCTTTCATCCCTTAACTAGGACCTCCTTAATAAAGGATGAGAAACAAATGTTAGCACAATTGGACAAATATCAGGAAAATCATCTTAACCATGGATGCCATAGTCAAAAATCAGTCCCATCTGAACAATTTTTATAGCCTCTTGAGCCATTGCCATTGATCTGGCTATCTAGCTCAGTCAATGGCAGCAACAACAATCCCTTATCTAAGGTTGCCATTTTTGAGGTAAATAACCCTGCAAATTTCTTGTATTATGGATACCCAAACTATAAATCCAGATTGCACATGTCTCTATACATAATACAAGGCCTCACCGAAATACATCTTGTCCCCTTCAGAGTTCCAGATATTACTGGTAGTGACTAAGGCATTCATTTCATTTCTCAAAATACACAGCACTGTACTCTCATGGAGCATCTAAATGGCTTACTGAAACAAGTTCACATTCAATTAAATGAAATATGGCACACATGTCAGTCATCACACATCAAGGTGAATTATAATTTACAGTCCAACACCATTTTTTATGTTTGACTGCTAACTGCTTCTAAGCACCACTAGTCTTCTTCCCTTCTTGCCCCATGATTGGGCAAGCAGATAAAAAGACCTACAATACCTCTCTTGATACCAGCAGGAAGCTGGTATACCAAGCATGCTCCTGACTAGCCCAGCAGGGGAACCTTCATTCTGGCCCCATTCTCTAACAACAATAAAAACCCTGCCAGTCACCCCTGCTTTGGTCTCTCTTAAGTTATTTCAGAACTGTTTGGGACACCACTTTTCTCTCTTCCAAAAGCCTTATTATGTGAGTAATAAACCTTTATACTTTTTGATTAGTGGATGGCATCATCAGTCTTGATATATGCACACAATTTTTGCTGGGGAGTAGATCCCATCTTCACAAAGGGCAAATACAAGATATCAAAGAAGATCAGCATGCTCAGGAGAACAATAAACAGCAGCAGCCTGCAGATGCGCCGCTACCATTTTGAATCTTGCACACATTTCAGGACCTGTGGGTCATCTCTACCACCCTCCAACTACAAAGTCTAATATCCTCTTCTTTCCATATCTTATGTCAACTTAGAGAGAAAAACAGAAAAATGTAGGAGAGTTAAAAGACTGAAAAGTTTTTAATCTATGAATGATTGAATAATATCTAAAGTTTCTACCTGAAGTATTGGAGTAAATTTTAAATTACCTGGAACTAAATGTTAATTATTTCCACAAATATGCAAGGGGATAAGGATGCTTCACAAGACAGGATTGCTGGCCAAAAAGACAATATTTTATTTTCACATCTAATTTTTAGTATTCCAGTTTCAGAGAATATTTTTTAAATAGTATAACTATTTAGTTACTCAAATTTTTATAAACATTTTGGATTTGGATTATTTCTATTTGTTTCTTGTCACGAAGGGAGAACGGTGTTTACACATAATTGTAAATTGATTGAGGAGTATGTACGATATCCTTCATATAGTTTAGACTCAAGAAGTAAAGTGAGGAGAAGACCCAAGATGGCAGAATATGGAGCAGAAGTTTGCTCTCCTTCTCCAGAAGCAGTGGTAAGACGGGAAGGCTTGCTGGGCATAGGGGAAGCTATGGGTCAGGGACCAGGAGGCAATCAGAGCAGACAACTGGTGAAAAGTCCAGCTGGGCAGGGGGGAAATGGTAGTTCACAGGGTGGCCAGTGAGGAGGAGACCAGCTGAACACTGGATAAGAAGTGGGCCATGTGGCTATTGGTCCAGCAGACTGCCATGGAGGGACTTAGCCAGACAGCTGTGGCCTGACAGGGAGGCCAGTTCACCCCCCATTTTTTTCTCTCCTCTTCTGGGTACCCAGGGAATGGAAGGACCACAAGGTGATAGGCAGGCAAGGGCAGCTAGTGAGAAGGAGGTTTCCTAACTATTATGAGGGACATAAATGTACACGTCCAGGAATCAGAGTGAACTCCAAACAGAATAAATCCTAACATATCTACTCCAAGACCCATACTAATCATATTGTCAAATGCCAAAGATAAAAAGAGAATCCTGAAAGCAGCAAGAGAAAAGAGGTCCATCACATATAAGGAGTTCTCAACAAGAATAAGTGCTGATTTCTCATCTGAAACCATGGTGGCAAGAAGGCAGTGGTATGAAATAGTTAAAGCCCTGAAAGAGAAAAACAGCAAGTCAAGAATTATATATCTAGCAAAACTTTACTTCAAAAATGAAGAAGAGATAAAAATATTCACAAATAAACAGAAACTGAGAAAATTTGTTAACAAGAGTCCTGCCCTTCAAGAAATCTTAAAGGGGGTTTTGCAGGTTGAAAGGGAAAGACAAGAGAGAGAAGTTTGGAAGAGAGTGAAGAAAGGAAGATTATTAGTAATGGTAACAAAAAAGGTAAAAATAGAAACAAAAATAAGATATGATATATATAAGCCTAAAGATAAAATGGTTGAAGTAATGTTTTTACAGTAATAACATTGAATACTAATGGATTCAACTCCCAAATTAAGAGACACAGATTGGCAGCATGGATAAAAAATATGACCCAAATACATGTTGTCTATAAAAGACTCAACTTAGACCCAAGTATACAAATAGGTTGCAAGTGAAAGGTTGGAAAATGATTTTCCATGCAAAGTCACCAAAAAAGGGCTTGGGACTGGGGTAGCTATACTAATATGGGACAAAATAGACTTTAAATGCAAAACTGATGAAAGAGATAAAGAATGACACTATATATTAATAAAAGGGCAAACTACCAAGAAGAAAGAACTATCATAAATATTTATGTACTTATCAGTGTGCCCCAAAATACTTGAGGCAAACACTGGCAAATCTGAGGTGAGAAATAGACGCATCTACAATCATATTGGGAGACTTCAACACACCACTCTTACCAGTAGACAGAACATCTAGACAGAGGATCAATAAAGAAATATAGACCTTTAATAATACGTTAAAAGAACTATAAAAACAGACATATACAGAAAATTGCACCCCAAAACAACAGAATATACATTCTTCTCAAATATTCATAGATCATTCTCCAGGATAGACCACAAATTAGGTCACAGAACAAATTTCAATGGATTTATAAAGGTTGAAATTATAAAAAGCACTTTCTCTGACCACAAATGGTAATGTTTAATGGGTGGAGAATTGGAAATTTCACAAACATAATGAAGTTAAACAACACACTCTTAAACAGACAGTGGGTCAAGGGAGAAATTCAAGAGAAATATCTCAATGTGAATGAAAATGAGAATACATCATATCAAACCATATGGGATTCAGTGAAGGTAAAAGTGCTGAATGGGAAATTTATAGACTGAAATGCCTGCATTAAAAAGAAGGACCAATAGTGCAGCATATCAGTGATGGGGAACACATGGGAGGAGGTTTACCTGGGGCACATTTATAAGGCATATGAATGTGTTTCAGTGTTCATGGGGCATTGTCACAGTGGGTGGAGATTCACACAATAACTGAAAAAAATATTGAATTCTCAGCCTGTGGAGTTCTGTGACATTCTGTAACAGGACAGCAAGAATCCAGGGGCAGTGACTAGTGAAGAAGGATGGTCCATTGACAGGCCTTTGGTATTGATGACTGTACTTATGATCCTTTACTTTTGAAATTGAAACTTAGCCTAATATTATAGGGTGCCTAAGAGTTACCTCCTGAGAGCCTCCATGTTGCTCAAATGTGGCCTCTCTCTAAGGCAAACTCAGCATGTGGATGCATTACCTTCCCCACAATGTGAGATATGACTCATGGGATTGAGACTCCCTGGCACTGAGGGATTACTCTCAAGCACAAACTAGCAATGCAACTGGAAAAAAACCTTGACCAAAAGGGGGAAAGTGTAAAGACAAATGAGTTTATGTAGTTAAGAGACTTCAAAGTGAGTCCAGAGGTCTTTCCAGAGGTCACACTTATGCACATCTCAGCAGGATCTCATTGACTGACAAAGTAAATATTGTGTCAAATAATGGGGCTCCTGGGGGCTCTGAAGACATCCAGACAGTATAGATAGAGCAGACAGCTCAGGAGTTGGGTGTCCTCCCAGTGGGCCCTACTTTGGAATTAATGCTCCCCAGTGTGACAGAGTTGGACTTTGTTATGGTTTCCCTCCACATGGCTCTTCTGCCCTTTCTATTTAAACCTATAGTTAGTACTAGAGTTGACAAGTGTATGTCAAAGAGAATTAAATCTTCAGGCTGTCCATGTGCCAGTTGGGCCCTGAATCTCAAAAGAGATACCACACCTAATCTCCAGTTCATTGGGCTCACCCAGGACAACTAACAAGGAGATGATGATTGACAACGACCATCCCAAGGACCAGAGAGAGTCTGCAACTGCAAGCAAGATAGTCTGATCCATCTGCCCCATGGGATCTAAGCCCCCTCTCAATTAGAGGCAAAGTGGGTATCACCATCTCAGAATCATCAAGGTTGGGGAATGAACGAAAGACTAGAGTAGACTTAATATTGTTCTACTATAGACTTATTGTGATTCTAGCAATGAAAGAACTTTTATCATTGACGTGGAGGCAGTGACCACCAGAGTTTTAGAGGGGAAGGAGAGGAAATACAGTTGTAATATGTGGGCATTCTCGGGAGTGGGAACAGCCTGAATGACAATGCAACAACATATATAGGCCATAAATATATCTTGGCATAACTTACAAAATTGTGCAGGAGAGAGTGTAAACTACAATGTAAACTATAATTCATGCTTACTGACAGTGCTCCAAAATGTGTTCATCAATTGTAACAAATATACCACACTAATGAAGGATGTTGTTACTGTGGGAAAATGTGGGAGGGGTAGGGAGTGGGGCATGTGGGAATCCTTAACATTTTTATGTAACATATATGTAATTGTCTTCTAAAAATAAAATGTACATGAAAACTTTAATAAAAACTAAAAATTAAGTTAAATTAAAAGATTGGGATATTTAAAAAATGAAAAATATATTTAAATTTTTTTCACAGTTTGCCTTTTATCATTGCAATATCTTGTTTCCAGTCTGTACTGTGGCACCTTGCACCTCTCATTCCCCAGTGTCCCACTATCTTCATTTTGTTTTCAAAGAAGTTTTAGGTCACAGCAAAGTCACACACAGAATACAAGAGACTCTCATATGCCCAACCTCACCCCCCTGTCCTCCCCCCCATATTAATACCTTTTTATATGTGGATGGTAACATTGTTATAACTGATATACAAATAGTGAAACATAGATACTAAGCATTGTCAATGGTTTACA
>PVKH010003199.1:0-25406 GCA_004027955.1 Chaetophractus vellerosus | reverse complement strand
CCAGGACCTCCCGGTAAAAATTAAAAAAAAAAAGAAAAATATAGAAGGCGCACAGGCCGCCAGGCCTCATGCATGGCTGTGCTGTCAGGCCCACCAACGGGTGAGGCCCCCAGGCCCTGCCGAGCCACACAGCAAGATGATGACGTAACAGGAGAGTGACACAAGGGAGAGCCAAGACGAGACGCACCAAAAAACCAGGAACTAAGGTGGTGCAGGTGGCAGGATGCCTCTCTCCCAAGTCAGAGGTTCAGAGGACCGAATCTCGGTGAAGACAGGAGTGGAAGGATGAGAAGAGGGAGGGCAGGAAACAGACACAGAGAACTGCCCAGAGAATGGACACAAAAACAGCAAAAATGGGGGAGGGGGGGGCGTGTAAAAATGGATAAAAGTAAGTAAGTAAATAAATAAATAAAAATAATAGGGTGGGTTGGGGGAAAAATACACCAAATGTCAGGTATGGACTACAGTTAGTGTTGTAGTAATATTTTGATGATATTCTTTCATAATTTCTAACAAATGTTTCACACCAATGCAAGGTATTGGTGGTGGGGTGATGTATGGGATCCCTGTATGATATTATGTATGTTTGTTTTGTAAGTTCATAACTTTCACGATATACTTATATGTATGTTCATGTATGAATGATATACTTAAATAAAAATTTAAAAATTAAAAAAAAAGATGTTCTCCTTGATATGGTGCTTACAAAGTCAAAATGCATTTTAAAATTACATTATATGAATGAATCACATAATCTGATAAATTGAAAGTATTCCTTTTGTTTTTATAGAATTTGACATAAAAATCATAAAATGTTAAAAAAAACTTTTTTTTTCACATTCTTATTATCCTCAATCTAGGAAGGAAGCCACTTTAAGAATGAAATTTTTAAAAAGCACACATTATACAAAACATGCACATTTTAGCAAATCCCAATATTTTTTCACTTTTGGAAGGCATCTGCCAATTGTTTAAGGTTGCTAATATTAAATTTTTTGTGCAGTACCTACAATTTAAAGGTTCTCTAAAAGATACTATTGGTGAGTCTATATTGGTTCACACATTTTGTAGGACAATTTAGTAACATACCCAAAATTGTAATATATATCCCTTTGATTAAGCAATTTTACCTGGAAGAATGTATCCTTCAGATGCATTCATACAAGTGTGCAGATATTTTCACAAAAATGTTAACTCTAGCACTGAATATTTAAAACAAAAAACAACTGAAAATAAATATCTACCAATAAGGAAGAGGGTAAATAATTGTGCGGCCATTTAAAAAAAGAAGATGAAGCTGTATTATTGATCAGAAAATACATCTAAAACACATCTGAAAGTGAAAAAGCATTTCTGAAAGTCATTCTCTTCTGATAATCTTACCTACCTATTAAATCCTATCTCCTTCTCTTCAATAGATCCATCCTGCTGCCTCAGTAAATGTCTGTTCCCCAGGCCTTGGCCCCTTTTTATTCTTATCCTTCACAATACCTAAGAGATCCACCTCTTTGCTTTTGCTTTTATACATTTGTAAGGTGTAAAGATCTATCTGTGGCCTGCCTCACCTCTAGATCTGCCTACACAAACGTCTTTTTGAATATCTCTTCCTGATGTCCCAGAGACATTTCATATTCTCCAATT
Organism: Chaetophractus vellerosus; assembly: GCA_004027955.1. Classification (NCBI taxonomy): domain Eukaryota; kingdom Metazoa; phylum Chordata; class Mammalia; order Cingulata; family Chlamyphoridae; genus Chaetophractus; species Chaetophractus vellerosus. The sequence continues at coordinate 23,765 of PVKH010003199.1, read as the reverse complement.
CCAAAATTGAAGGCAATCACTACTCAAAAAATAAACAAAAACCACTTGTTTCTATAGGATATTCTGGATTCTAAGTTCTTAGCACTAAATCACCCAGTCCAGAAATTTGAGTGTTATCCTTGACTGCTCCTTCTCAGCACTCCTCTCCTGCAAAGTAAATCAATCACAAAGTTATTTCTTAATATCTCTATCTTTGTTTTAACATCTCACACCAATACCTTATTTCAGGGCCTCATTATTATTTTTGGCCTGGATACTGCAGTCCAATTGAAACACCTTATTTTAGCCCACATGGCTAAAATATTCCCTCTTTGCTCCAGCCAGACAAAACTACTGCTTCTTTCATTGCCACCATGTTACTTCTAAATTGTCAAATAGGACATTTCTTCTAATTTCCTGGTCCTAGCTCTCCAGGTAGTTCATTTTCAAAAGCTTTAAAAACCCTATTCAGGCATGAAGTTTTCCATGAAGACTGGGGAAGTGAGATTACCAATATCTACTGAGTGAGAGGTACTCAAGTACCTAAGGTGTTTACTCATCTACTGCCCAATTTGATCTAAACAATTCTATATGGAAAGTCATCTTATTCCCATTTTATAGATGAAGATACAGGTTTAAGAGGTCAAGTAATCTGCCTAAGGTGCCCAAAGATTAAGTAAATAAAGGCTCTACTTCCTTCTTTTCACAGGTCAATTTGCCTGTCTGAATTAATCCTCCTCCTTTAGAGCTACCTCTTTTATTACATGCAACAAATTGAACCACATTTGTTTCCATGTTTTTCTCCCCTACTAGGCTATAAACTAAAATTCCAACCTGAGGTTGAATTAAGTTTTTTTTTTTTTTTAAATACAATGAGTGGATCCAAATATTTGCATGTTTTAAAAAGTTTCAAAGATAATACTGATTGTTAAACAAGGTTCAGAACTACTGCATTAAACTCCCAGAGAATAAGAATATTACTGGACTTTATATAACTCTAGGGTATGGCATAAATGTCTCTAGAGTGAACTGCTAAACTCACAGATATAGGTAAATCAGTGAAATAGTACTTTTTCTTGTAAAAAGTTTTTCCTTACTTACAATGATTTGATTCTACAAATATTTCTTAAAGTTGTGCCACACACATTTATCTGAAAGTATTACTAAGAAATTTAACACTTAGTATTTCAAAAACAAGGAGTTTACATTAAATCTCAAATAAAAAGCTTAAAAATGAAGCTTGAAAAATTTATTTAAAAGAATCAAATTTAAAATACTGCAATGGGGAAGCGAATGTGTCTCAAGTGGTTGGGCTCCCGTTTACCATATGGGAGGCCCTGGGTTTGATTCCCCGGGCCTCCTGGTGAAGGCAAAACAGCCTGCGCAGCGCAGTGAGATGACGGCCCACGCAGCACGGCGAGCTGGCGCAGCAAGATGACGCGACAAAGAGAGACAAGCAGACACAGAAAAACACACAGCAAGTGGACACAGTGAGCACAAGCAGCAAAGGGGGACTAAATAAATAAATAAAATAAATCTTAAAAAAAAATGCATAAAATAAAATACTGTAATGATCTTGAAACCGACTAAATAATGAGTATTTTAACCACTTTAGATTTAGAGAATTCTCTTTTAGAAATATTTAATTACTATTTCCTATTAGCCAGAAAATTTATGAAACAATTTGCTTATTCCTTTTTTGAAGCTTCACCTGTAATTATGATATAATTTAAATGGGGAAAAAAACAAGTTTAAAAATTAATCACAGATTCACTATCACCTGAACATTACGAAATGAATATATGAACAGCAGCAACAATAAACTTAACTTTTCTCCACTTCCAGAAATAAAGATCACTGACAAATTGATTAAAATCTGAACTTTTTACTTTGATGTAACACTTGCACTATGCTTCAAGCAAATGTCTAAAACCTAATGAAACAAAAAGCTATCACCTGCTGACCTATTATGATATGGGAGGATGAGTCAAAAGTGTGGAAACAAGAGGAAATGGTGATTTAACTACAAGTAACTACAAGTAAAAATTAATGATTATCCAAACATTCTGGTTGGGCTCCAGATAAGAGAAAATTTGGATTTTGATATCTGAAACTCTTGGCACTAAGAACAAAGATGCTACTAACAATATTCAGTGTAAAAAGAGTTAAATTCTCTATTAATGATAGGTTCATTACTTTTTATTAATACCGACTAAAAACAAAAGCTGTAAGAAAACAAACCAATGCTCTCAGATTGTGAGTGCCACTGTGGAAGTATTTTATCTGCAAATACTCCAGATCACCATCTCAGCATTTCAGCATTCACACAATAAACAATTTATATGAGAGATGATAAAACTGCAGCAAAACAGAATACTAAAAAACACAAGCAATGACTAAGAAAGAAAACAACAACAAAAAAAAAACCCACTTGAGAGAGTGGGTGAGACAGAAATACTGTTAATTTCATCCATTTAAAAAACTAAGGTCTCATGAAGACATATGCAAATATTAAAAAATCCAACTACTAGAAGTCTTGCTTTGAAAAGTATCACATTAACACTTTAAGCTTAAGAGGGTACAAGAATGATCTTTTTATATTAAAGAAATGTTAATTTTATTTAACATGAAAACTAAATCTATTAGCAATATAGTTTTGTTTTTCTGCTGCTCATGTAAATGGAGGTCTTCATTTCCATCATATCTTCTAACTGGTGGCTTCTGCTTATATATAAGAAAGCTCTTGGTAGTTCTATAATTTACCACCATATCATCAGCCAGTTGGGGTAGTCTGACCATTTCCTATGCAATTCTTATTCCTCTGTTTATTCTTGTTGATTTTGCTGGCTAATGCCTCCAAAATGAAGTCTAATACAGTAGTGGAAGTGATAGTAGGCATCAAGTGTTCCCTCCTTAATTAAGATGCTGATTTGGTGACTGAGTTATGTATGTCTTATCATATTACAGAAATAATTCCTATTTTAGGTTGGTTGTTTTTAAAAAAAAGAGAAATGGTATTTAAAATGCATTTTCAGTACTGATATAGATAATTACATAATCTTTCTTTAGATCTATTAATAAAGCAAAAATACCAATACCTTTTCATAATTGTTTTCAGCCTGATAGTTAGGGAAACCAAGTTTTCTAGGCAAGAAAGTTACATGTATCTAAATAATTAAACAAGCACAATGAAAGATTATGAACTAAATCACATATATGTCAAACAGGAAATCTTATTTGGTCTAATTTATTCCTTATTTTCACTTTTACAAGTAGAATTCAAAACAAATAGAAATTTTCTAAGTATTAAAAATACCCAAGTGTTTGATACAAATTCTTCCAGGTTTAATCCCAGGCTCTCTCCCCACTCAATCTTATCTACCTAAGTCTTTTATTATCATATTCTAGGACTCTGAGATTTATCTCTACAGCCCAGCCCTCAACCTGAACTCCTGTCCAGCTGAGCTAACTCTCTACTAGACTTTTCTACTTGAATTCTTCAAACACCTCAAACTGAGCTTAACAAGAACAGAGATCAAGCTCTTCCTCTTATCTGGTCCTCTTCCAGGGCTCAATAACTCAGTGAATGGACCCACCATCCATCCAGTTACTAAATCAGAAATTTAAGAACCATCCAGTGACAAAGATCCCCACTTCTACCCTCCCCTATCTCTAAATTTCATAAATCTCTCTATTCTGGAATATGTATATCTTTCCAGCTACCCTGTCTCCACTCTGGGCTAAACTACTATTATCATCTAAACTATTCTTCCTAACTAGTTAGTATCCAATTATGCCCTATCCAAGTAAACTTCTTAAAGGTCAAATCTGATCATGCCAATCCCTTGTTTGTGATAAAGATAAACAAACAAACAAATAAAAAACACCATAACTTTTTCTCTCTAGCCACACTCTTCCTCCCTTCCCTCTATTGCTTAGTGCTCTAGCTAGGCCTTCTTTGTTTTCTGAAAGCATGCAACATAATTTTTCCTGAGATTTATTAATAGAACAAAAATACCAATACCAATTTCTTTATGCCACAGGGCCTCTGCACTTGCGGAAAACAGTCCCACATACCCTTCAATTTTTAGGTGAGGGACCAATTCCTCAGATAAGTTTCCTAACCACCCTCCCTTCCAAGTCCTCCTAAATATATTTCTCTCAGAGTATAAGAACTCTAGTAAGTTACAGTTTGTAATCAGATGCTTATAATTTTTAAAATGACTTTGCAAACTGTGGATACTATGAAAAAAATAGGCTTAAGAGCAATGTGTGATTTTAAAACTTATTTTAAAAACCTAAAAAAATTTGACATATTTCTCATTCTTTTTTTCTTACTAAGTTTTTGAACTCTTTTATTTTATTTTTATTTTTTAGGAGGTACCAGATATTGAACCCAGGGCCTCATACATGAGAGGCAGACACTCAACAACTGAGCTACACTCGCTCTGCTGAAATCTGAAATCACTTACAGAACATCTTAATTTGGACAAGGCTCAAGTGCCACACATGGGTAGTGGTTACTGTATCAGATAGTGTAGTTCTATAAAATAAAATATTCTTAATTATCTTGCAAACACAGTCAGTTATTTTAAAAAAGAGCGTGGCATAAAACAATTTTAACTTCATATCAAACAATGACATGTCTCACATTTCAATCCTTTAAAAATTTTTAAATTATGTGAACATTCCACATTGCTGAAAAGCCTAAATCCAAAATAAAAATGCAGGTAAAAAATAAAAAAAGAAAAAAGAAAAGAAAATGCAGGCAAGAAATTTTAAAATTGCGTATTTACTGATTATCTGAGGCAATTACAGGAAGATGGGTATGAGAGATGGGCACTACTAGTGGGAGTGAATTTATTACACTGGTTGGAAAGCATCTGGTTCTCCCTTTGATTTAGTAACTCCACTTTTAACACTTGAGCCTATGGAAATAACTGAAGACAAGGTCAAAGAATTATGTACAAAGTTGTTCACTAAGATGCTTTTCTATGATAATAAAAACTGGAAAAACCCAATCAGAGGGAAATAGTCAGCAGAGATAACCTGAAACTCACTTGATGGCATTCTACCCAGCCACAAGATGTATTAAAGACTATTTAATAACATGGTAAAATGCTCACAATTTAATAGTAAGTAAAAGAAAAACCTATGTAACATGATTCTCATATATATATGAATATACGTATATGATAACACTGTCATAGAAACAAACACAAGTGCAGGAAAACTAAAATATTAAGTTATATCCTTGTAGTGTGATGACTAGTGATATTTTTCTTCTATTATTCCTTCTTTTAACCTATATAATCGAGTGCCCACTCTGTGCCAGGCATGAAGACAGACTGGGTCACAGTCATCATGGAGTTTATCGGTCTTCTTTACACTTCTCCATATTTTCCAAATTTTCTGTAACAAGTATATTATCCTTTCATAATTTTAATAACTAGATAAATATGATATGCAATGTATATTGATTTGAGCAATTAAGCTTAAAGGGAAGTTTTTGGGTCAACTGGGGAAGAATTTTAATATGGACTTGAGTACTAGTTTAGATTTAAAATTTAGATTTAATTTCCTGAAATAGCAAAGTGAGACTAGTTGACAAAAACAACAAAAAACCTACAAAATAAGATTTCATTTTGATAAAAAGCAGAGAGTTATGCCATTGACTCTTAAAAGTGGGGATCTCTGAGTAGTGGAAATGTGTATGCTGTTTTCTTCTCTCTTTCTAAAATGTTCATGTACTGCTTCTGTAATGAAAGACTACAAAATAAATTATGTAATATTTACAGAATTTACTAAGCTTTTACTACATACGAAACTACTAGATTCTTTAAGGGAGAGAACTTAGTAAAGAAGTCACAGCCTTAAAGAAACTTACAATTAATGGGGGGAGGGGGAGAAGAGAGAATGGTAAAAGAAATGCAAGGCAGAATATAAACATATGAAGTAAAATGTGGCTATATAGATCCTAAGAAAAGTTCCCACTTGATTGGGAAGAGGAGGAATATGAAAACAATTAAAAGCTTCAGGAAGAGCTAGAGGGCAAGCACTAAAGAAAAGCACGTGGGCCACTGTCAAGGAATGGTAAGCCATATAATAGTTTGGTTAGAATGTAGGATATATGAAGGGAGCTGGCAGTAAGCTGGAAAAGTAGGTTATGAGGGCTTTGAATTTTTTTTTGGGAGGGGGGGGTGCCTCTACAAGTTTTCTGAGTTTAGTGACGGGGAATTATTGGTGGTTCCAGTTCAGGGAATTGTCTTATAATTCCTTATTACCCCTACTCTACCATCTTGGTTCAAGCCACTGCTACCTCTTCTATCACTGCAACCATCTCCTAACTAACTGATCATCCTGCTTTCACTTATGCACTTCTATAATCTATTTTCTGTACAGCAACCAAACAGATCATTTTAAAACATAGATCTTGACATACTTCTACTTAAAAACCCTGTGATGACAATCTCTACAATAAAGAGTATATATATGTATGTATGTATGTATATACTGGAGGTCCTTTCAGAATGGAAGTAAAGATGGAATCTGTGGACAGGAATGAGGCAGGGGTGTGGAGGTATGGATGTGTGTGAAAATAAACACAATCCTGAAGAACCTTCAAACCAACAACAACACTCTGTAATGGCTTCCCATCTCACAGAAGAAAGTCAAAGTCATTAGAGTTTCTACAAAGACCCTACAACACTGCCCCCTACCTTCTGTCTGATATTATCTCCTACTACTCTTCTTTCTATTTGCTCTTTCTACTCCAGGCACACTGGATTTCCCTGCTGCAGTTCCTAGAATATTACAGGTATGCGTCTGCCTTTACCACTCTTCCCTTTATTCTCTTCACCTCCTTCAGATCTCTGACCCCATTCTATTAATAACAGCAAGCTGCCTCCCCTGACTCTCAACCCAAAGTCAAAAAGTCAGCACTCCCCTATCTCCCAAAACCGACTTTTATTTTTCTCCATAGGACTTAACACCATCTGCCAAATCTGTTATTTTACTTTGTCCCATATACGAACTTGAAAACACATCAACACACAAGAATTAAAACTCAATAAGGGCAGTTTTTTTTTTTTTTCCTTTTTCATTTCAGTACCCCCAAAACCTAGAACATTGTCTGGTATATAGCGGCTGCTCAGTAAGTATTTGTTGTGTGAATGAAAGGGAGAGTATCATGGTATTCGTAGCTATTTAGTTGAAATGGTTTATGGCATACTATGAATATTTACATAAATAGAATCTACAGTGAATTTATTCTAATTTACTACTTAACTTTCCTCTGGATCCATTCACTAAAACAGTGCTTCTAAATTAAGCTTTGAGCATACAGGCAACCTTTACTTTACTAGCAATTTATCTTTGCAAGTTTGCCTGTAGGTTAGTTATTTGGAATAGAGGTGGTGGTGACTAAGGAATGATAGGATGGTGTTGTGAATCTTCTATTTTACTTCTGTTTTCACTTCCTCCAAACCAATGAGCATGAATTTTCCCTCACCAAACAGCGTTTCTGGCCTTTTCCCTTTCCCAGTGAATAGATCTAATTCACAGAGCTATGAGCCCCTACCCTATAGTCAGGCCAGAAACAGAAACTTGGGAGTGTGATTGATATAGAGCTACTGAGAGGGTTGGCAGCAATTGAAGTGGAGCCTAGGCAAGGGAAGTTACTGCAGGGGAGCCGGGGGAGGGCAGCAATTCTTAATTCAATTATTTTTAAGTTAGAAGTTACTTTCATTTTAAAAAGTAGTGAACACAAAACACTAAATCCTTCCCGGTCCTTCTTTTAAATATACAATGCTGAAAGATATAGTGCTCCTTTATGTGTGTGTGTGTTTTAAAATTAAATACCTAAATTTTAAATTTTATTATAAATAATTTAAAACATACAACCTCATTTAGGAAAAAATTAGAATGAATGATCAAATACTCACCACCCAGCTATCTAAAACTTTAACCATGTCCCAAATCTCCAAATCTGCATTAAATATATTTTAAAGACAGTAAAGATATGATTGAAAACCATGAGCCTCTCCTAGATTCTTTTTCCCTCTCCAGTTTTCCAGAGGTAACTTTTATATAAATGGTATCATATTACATCCTGGCTCTATAACTTCCCAGCTATCTGACCTTGGGCAAATTACTTAACATCTCCATGCCTCAGTTTTCTCTCTGAAAAAATGAAGATCATACTACCCACTACCTTATAGGGTTGTTGTGTTTAATGAGTTAATATGTATAAAGCACTTAGAAAAGTGTCTTGCTCATAGGAAATAATATCTATCAGTGTTAGCAATTACCATATAATGATGCAAAAGGACCTGTGATTGTTTATGTGTGTGTGTGTGTACAAACTGAGAAAAAATTAACTACCAAGACAACATGTAAAATCCATATAATGCCAGATATTTTCAAAAATCCATAAAAACTTGAAATACCATAAAGTTCAGGCTGGAAATGTTCACCAGCCTACTTAAAGAGGAACTCTAAACTGCTAACCACAGAAAGAAATAAGCCTTTATTTTTAAAATTACGAAGTATATAGGCAATTTTAAATTAGAATGTAAACATTTGATTTAAATAATTTGACTGTTTAGCTAAACACTTAGTATCTCCTTTAATGAAATTGGGGGTGGGTGGGTGAGTGAGGTGGGAGAGAAGGGGCAATTCCTCAATGAGATGTTATTCAAAGTCTTCTTGTCAGTTGAGGGAGGCACTTTAGATTTTACACAAAATAAAACATTCTTTGTTACTCAAATTTCACTACTTTTCTGAACTAGTTTTAATTAACTTTAAGCAGAACAAAGTAAATGTGAAATGGTGTTTTATAATAGGGTCCATCTTAATTACAGGATTTACATAAAGACAATTAGGTTCTGCAAAATTTGTCAATACAATTATGGACACATTGGCTTTGTTTTGATATATTGTTTTTATAAGAGTCTCTAAAACAAAAGATCAGAAAACATCAAAACTTAAATGCTTTACATACTACGTGAATTCTACTTAATTTTTTTCAACAGTGTTTTAAAGACTTAAAAATATATCTATGCTTTGAAGATGAATCAATATTTCTAATTTGATACACACATAAGCAGATGGACAACTATATCTAACGGGCATCAACTAGGTGCCATTTACTGGCTAGATGTTCACACAGCATCTCTCTTTTAATCCATGCTAAATATTTTTAGGGACAAAATTTAGAAGACTACCACAGATACGTTGTTTAAATATGTATACTTCTGCAAAGAGTTAATGATTACTGTAAAAGCCAATATTTAAGCTGGTAAAGCACATAAAATGTAGATTAAACTGTGCTAATTATATCAACACAAGAGTGTTGAAACATTTGTTCTCCCCTAGAGTTTAGCATATATTCCTTTGTCCAAAAGGTTAACTGAAAGCAACAATTAAATGTAACCTTCAAGGATAAACTCCGTCTACTTTTTCTTACCTTCTCATGAAAAAACAAGCAAACAAACAAAAAACTCGGAGGACGAGAACGTATTCAGTAGAAGGGAAAATTTATACTTAAGGAAAAAGTTCAAAAGCAAAGTTCTACTCTTCTTCTCCGAAAACTGAGGACTTTAAAAAGGAACAATTGCTTTTGTTTCGGTAAAATATTTACATGTACGAATTAGTCCTTCCCTCAGCCCCAATAGAAGATTCGGGAGGGAACCAAGTTACAACTTGCATAAGCTAACAAAAATCTAGCTGTTCTCACTACTTTCATAATGGAGAAAGGACCTACCACCTCTCACTCCACACCGTCCCCCTTTCCAAGCAAGACGCAGCACCTGCCAAACTGGGCGCTTAAAGAATAATGGCCTAACTTTTCGAAACACAACCTGGGGAGGAGACGCCGATTATTTCTTGATGAGTGCGAGAAGGGAGTAGGAATAGGTCCTTTCTGGAAGGGATGCATGCATGAGCTTTGGGGCCGTCTCTGCTTGCTGGAGAATTCGAAAGCCGCTTGTTTCAGAGTCCCTTGGAAGCAGCACACTCATGTCGCGGCCGGCCTCCGGCCTCGGCTAAGCAGGCAGTGTTTACACCTGTCACGAGGGAGGGGGAAGGGGAAAGAGGAAGCCCGAGCAAAGCCCCAAACTTCTCAACAGCTCCCAGGAGGGAGCGGCCGGCGCGAAGCTGCGGACAGGTGGAAGCGGAGGGGCAGGGTAAGCTGGCGGCTTCTGGGGAGTAGGGAGCGGCTCACACTTACCCGGCCGGTGCCCAGAATGACGAGGAGGGGGCCGCGCGCTACGCGCACCGCCGGCGGCTTCCCCGCACCCGCCGCGGGTGAGGGCAGAGCCCAAGCCCGGAACCCGCAGCCCACAGGCCCGCAAAGCCGGCTTCGTCCCTGCAGTCCCCAGCTCCGCGGCGGGCAGGTGCCCCCAGCCCGGGCGAGGAATCTGGCCAACGGGCCGGGCCCGGTTCCCGCACCCTCTCTTCCCGGCGCGGCTGGGGGAGCCGAGTGGTGGCGCTTACCTGGCTCGTCCGGGACGGCCTCGATGGGCATGGCTCAGGGGCCCGGGGAGGAACTGGCTCCCCGGGGAAGAACCGGCTATTCCGACGCGGAGCTGGTAAGAGCGGAAGGCAGGCTGCTCACAGCCCTGTCAGTGAAGCAGCGCCATGGACGCCCCCCGGAGTTTCAGCGCTGCCGTGGGACCCCCATCCCACTACCCTCCGCCCTCTTCCGCCGCTGCCGCCGCCTCCACCTCCACCTCCTCCTCCTCCTCCTCCGCGGAGACCCCCGCCCACTCCACACACTCTCCCATCATGCAGCGGGGGAACCGCTGCCGCCGACACGTCATTTCCGGGCGCAGGTGGCTGGGTCGGGAGGGACGCTGGTGGGGGGACGGGGGGAGAAGGGAATGCGGCGGGGAGGATGCTCGGGGGGAATTAGTGTCATAGACGCTTACTCCTGCGCAGGCGTTGTCGCGCAAAGCGCCGGTCGCCATTTTGGGTTCGGGCAAGTTATCCTTATTTTCACTTCCTTGCGAGTCATCAAGCTTGGAGGGAAAGACGTCCTTTCTCTGCTGTCCGCTGGAGGCAGCGTTCCCGGCTAGGGGACTGATGCTTCTCCCAGTCGGTTGAAACTGTTAATGTTCAGCTCAGGACCGAGTTTAGTCTCTCCCTCTGCAAGTAAAATTGCAAAGATTTTGAAATACAGAACCATAGCCTATTGGACAATAGGAAACCTGCTAGAGAGCACTTATCAGCTTGCCCTTTTCGCTCCGAGAAACGACTTTTTCCTTCACAGAATCCCTTCCTCCTTTTAAGCCGACAGAAGAGGAAGCTGATGTTTCACAAGTGACAAAGAAGAGATTGTTATAAATCAAATTTAAGGTGGGAAGCAAGAGGGAAGGCAGCCGCCGAATTGACAAATCGTCTTCGAGACCACCATCACCACAAAAATCCGGGACTTTGCTGAAGGATGGAGACGCTGGTCATTTTTCATATATCATGCGGGAGAATATCTGACGAAACTAAGGAAATCAAGTCAGCGTCTATGTTTAAACGCATTTCTCTAACAGAGGTCTTAAGAGATCCTCGTTTCTATCATCCGTCCAGAGCAGTTTGCGTTTTTGTAAGCGTCCTCCCCACTCCCGCCCCCCTTTGTCAGGAATATCTGTTGGAACACTGGTTGCTGTAGAAGTCAGACTGAATATCTGTTAGAACACTGGCAGCTGTAGAAATCAGACTATGTCACTAGGTTACAAGAATTATTGTCATCGTCTGGGATGATGAGTCCATGGTCCTACCCTGTAAATCACGAACCTAGTTCTTTCTGCCCACATTTACCTAATCTCCACTGGTAATTTGAATAATTTTAAGTAGTTCCAAACCAGCAAGCTCAGCAGCCACGCAAGGTAACGACGGAAAACACGCCCTCAGCCACGGAGAAGTGTCCACCCCTTTGAGTGAAGGAATTATAACGAATCAAGGGAAAGAAAGGACAATAGCAGTTTATCACGGTTTATCCCGCCTCTGCAATGTTTTGGACAAATTAATTTGGAGGCTAATATAGACCCACATTTGTCTTTTCACAACTCAGTAGCTCAGATTGTACGGAGACTGCATCACTTTAAATTGGAGTACCAATTGCTTTGTGGTGTTGCTGGATTTTTTGGTTATTGCTCAGTCACTAAAGTGGGAAAAATCTATTCGGTATATCAAATTTATTCCTATTGTATTTCGCCCCCTGCTGGTTTAGCTCGTTTGCAAGCTGAAAAAATATATAAATGTTTATTGACCGGGAAGAAAACAAAAATACTTGTGTGTGTGCGTGGAGAAACGGGAAGAAATTGATTTTAGGCGAACACATGTTTGTTTTAATCTAATTTTTAAAAAATTTCTTAACATTGCCCCCAAAGCTCATTCATGCTAGACGGTCTATTAACCACACCTTAAGAAACCAGAACCAGAGGATTTCCAAGGTCCTTTCCATATCTAAACATTTTCCTAGAAAATGAAATAAGCACTGTTTAGTGGGTAAATTGTGATATATTTGTAGGTGGATTATTATTCAGCACTTAAAAATAAATAAACTAGAGCTCTGAGTAACATTATGGTTAGATTGCAAAAAACAATGAAAAGTGAAAAAAGTTTCAGAAGAACACTACAATCTGATATGAATTTTACAATGTATGTGATTTTCAAAAACAAACCAATAATTGGTTTCTTACAGATACACATTTTTATATAAAGTATAAAGACACTCTGGAAGGATACATATTAATTTCATTGGGGAGGGAATATGGAATGGATCAGGAGGCACTAAAGAGGACATCTGCAACTGCAATGTTTTATAGCTTTAAAAAAAATCTGAAGTAAATGTGACAAACTAATTCTAGGTGATGGGTACGTGGGTGTTTGTTATGTAATTCCCTGACATGTTTATAATTAAGAAATTACTTTTCCAGAACCAGCTAAAGACCATGGATTGTGACCAGGATCCTAGAGATAGTTCCTGATCTATTACTGTAAAGTTAATATAGTGGATTTGCGCAACCTTTCAAAGTGCTTTCTGGTATATTATCTCTTTTGATTCTCACACAGATATCTCTTGAAGCAGATTAATGCCATTTTCGGAAGAAGAAATGATCACAGAATTTGGGATTTGTACAAGATCAAAAAGTTAGAGGTGGAATTAGTACGATAACCCTGGATTCAGAATTCTTTCTCCCTATACCATTTGGCCTTCTAATTTTAAAGAACAGTAATATTGTAGCCCCTCAGTTTTCTCAGTGTCGAAGACAATTTATTTTGTCATTTAATATATTCTCTCCATTTTCTTCATGTTTGAATTATTTTGTAATGGAATTTTTTTCCTTCTTGTCACAATGAATATTGTTAATAAACCAAGAGAGAGGCTTCACTATCATGTCCTAAAATAGTGTGTATATAAAATTTGAGACATTGAAAAATTTCCTGAAAAAGTTTGAAAAGTTGCTGTAAGGAATTTTAGAAATCATCTAGTTCAACAGCAGCTTCTTCCCTACCTCCCTTTCCAATTTTACAGGTAAGATGAATAATGTCCTAAAAAGTTAAATGACAATGATGTCCCTAGTCACCCAGTTGATTTGTTGAGAACTGGATAATAGAAATTAAGTTTCATGTTCCTAAACCAGAATAACTTCCACTCTTACCCAGGCTACTTCCTGTTAATTGCAATCCACACACACACACCCCTCTTTTACCAATAAAGCACGGAAGGAATCAAAACTATTTGGACCATAGATAAATTGTTTTGTATATGCTCAGCTGGCTGAGGCAATAATTTAAGATGTACTGAAGAAAAATATTCATGTCTGATATATATTGTGTTACAGTTACTGTGGGGTCATTTAGTCATGGGAAATAAAGTATAAAAAGAAACTTGTTTAATGATAGGAATTAAATTAAACTTTGTTTTTTTTTTGGTTGCTGATATTTTTGTTGCTGGTTTGATGGGGATTTCATGAAGTCTCCAAAGTGTGATGAACAATAGAGATTTTATTTTTTTAATCATTCTCACTGTTTTTGCTTGGACTTGCTTATGAAGTTTATTGCATATTTAATGAAAATTACAATTTTGTGTTACAGTAGTTTCTCAGAACATTCTTGACAAATATTCAGTATACCAGGCCACTGTTTGGGCTTTCCCAAGGCCAAAATTTTTGGATAGGTTCCAGGGAGTAAGAATCACATTTGTACAAAATATTTAAATCAAGGACTTCCAAAGTCTTTTCTAGATTTAGCAAAAGAGGGGTACTCTAATGTCTACTGACTCCTCTTTATTAACAAGCTGAAATGCCCATTATAGAAGTGATTGGCTAATCTAAGGTGCTACTTTAAAGATAACTAGAGCTGCACTATTAGATATGGTTGCCACTAGGCACATGAGCCTGTTGAGTAATTGGAATGTGTGTAGTCTGTGTTGAGATGTGCTCTAAGTGTAACAATGCACACAAGATTTTGAAGATGAAGTGCAAAAATAATGTAAATTATCTCAATAATTAAAAAACATTGACTGCCTGTAAAATGATAATATTTTGGATATATTTGTTAAAATATATTGTTAAAAATAACTACCTATTTCTTTTTTTAAGCTTTTTTCCATGTAGCTACTAAAACATTAAAAATCACGTATAACAATACTGAACTAGAGTATTGCTTTTGCGAAAAACCTACATCTGTCTTGAACTTTGCGTAGTAGGAGGATCCCAGGAAATAGAATAGAGATGGTTTGTAGGGAGAGGGATCTCTGTCTGTCTTGTTCACTGCTATAGTCCCAGCTCCAAGAACATGGCCTGACACATGACTGATGACAATAAATATTTGTTGAATGAATGACATTCTCTTGAATCAGTGGAATGAACATTTCCAGATTTTAAAAAAAAATTTAATTAATAGCTTTTTTGAGACTTTGCTATTTATCATGTTCTTCAATGGTTATATATGGTTACCTAGGTATAATCAATTCATGATCCTATCTTTGGTTATTTTTATAATTTGTTCTTTAAAATTAATTTAAAACAATTTACTGAACTTTCATGCATTCAGCACTGTGCTGAGGGACTATTAAAAAACAGGCCTTTATTCTTGCACATAAACAAGAGTTTATAGTTCAGTTAGAGGGACCAGATCAATATACTTAAAACAACTGCCACCTTGTTGGCATGTTGAGCAGATGTGGCTAAAGAAATTGAGCTCCTGCCTACCACATGGGAGGTCCTGGGTTCGGTTCCCAGTGCCTCGTAAAGAAGACAAGACAGCGAGCTGACACAACAAGATGATGCAACAAGAGGCACAAGGAGGAAAACATAATGAGAGATACAACAAAGTAGGGAGCGGAGTTGGCTCAAGTGATTAGGTATCTCCCTTCCACATGGGAGGTCCCGGTTCAGTTCCCAGTGCCTCCTAAAAGGAAGATGAGTACACAACAAACAGATACAACAAATGCAAACAACAAGTGGGTGGGGAGAAATAAATATATACAATAAATCTTAAAAAAAAAAAAAAAACACCTTGGATTGTATAAAATGGAGAACAATTAAATGCTGAGCTGCTTAGTACTGACCATCAAAGTAACCAGAGTTCAGAGAAGAGGAAAATCTGTTAGACTGGTTGGGAAATGTTTCACTTCAGATATGTGTTTACCCCAGTGGTATGAGTATATCCCATTTGGTTCTGCTGGAGGAGTACTTCAAGCTCCTTGATGCCCAGTGCTTTGGGCTCTTCCCCTGTGTCCTCCTGTAGCAGAAGCCCTTCCTTACTGGGGACTGTTCAGGGTGTGTTTCTCTTAACCCTGTGCTGTTTCAGTAAAGAATGGTTTGTCCAGACACTATTCTCACGCTGCAACTTCCAAATTACCTGAGGCTTCTTTAAAGCCTTGGATCATGTAGAATTTAAGGATGATTTTCCCTTTGTTGTTTCTCAGGGGCCCAAACTGTCTCAGATTATTTTGCTTCATCCAGCCTAGTAGACATTATTTTTGTTCCCCCCTTTAAAGAGAGAGAGAGAAAGGGAGGGAGGGAAAGAGAGAGAGAATTCGACACAATAATGAGCTTCCTCATGTGATGCAATGTGTAGTACACAGATCAAAGAAGTACACAGTGTTCCTGCCAAATATATTTAACCTGAATCTAAATAAGCCTTTAAATCTAACTTCCACTTTACAAGAATACTGGAAGAACAAGTTAAACAGGACTACTGGGAAACAATCACACAAATTCAGAACGTGGGTTATTCTACAAGACAAATAACTTGGTTTCTCTTCAAAAAGGATATTCTTGATTAAAAAAGATTTAGAGAAATAACAACCAAATGTAATACATGGTTGGATATTAACATCATTTGAATAAGCTAGACCTAAAAGACATTTTGGGGGTAATTGAAGAAATCTGAATATGGATTGATCATTAAATGCTATTGGGGAATTATTGTTAAATATTTTAGATATAGTAATAAAATTGTGGATATGTAGGAGAATGTCCTCACATTTTGTAGATGCCTGAAATGTCATGATGCTAGTAATTAATTTTTTAATTATTTTATTAGTAGTAATTTATTTAAAAATGGCTCAGGAATAAAATGGATAGATATATAGAGCAAATATGGCAAAATGCTAACATTATTGAATTGAATCTAGATGGTGGATATATTAATGCTCATTGTACTATTCTTTCTACTCTTCTGCTACTTTGAATATTTTCATAATGAAATTGAAAAGAAAATTCTATTAAAAAGATACATGAATGTACAAGTAAGGTCTAGATTTCCTTACATTTATTTCCAAATTACTGTATTTCCTAGGCAATCATGTGTCAAATACAAATTTCCTATTCTGGAACAAATCTTGTAAATAGTGTTCTTGAACAGGGTTTTAAAGATGTGGAGAGGAGAAAACAAGCAAGGACTGCAACTTCCAAATCAATTGTAATTAGTTTCAACCTACTAATATACACAAATACAGTAGAATTACAACTCTGCTCAACAAGGAGCAGTTCTAATACCGTGTTAGCAAGAGAACAGCAGGAATTTCATTATCATGAGTAGTGCACTATTTAAGTAGCATTATCAGCTGAAGCCCCCATCGTAACTTTCCAATATGGTTCCCTTTGCTGAAAAATTGTCTTTTTTTGACAACGCAGCATCTGAATCCCTGTTCTATGTTTGGGGGAATCTCCACCTTATGAGTCTAAATGAAAATGCCAGTGTGGGGAATTGAAGATAGCTGCACACTTTTTGCCACTCCTTGCATTGAGCGATGGAGCTGTCTCCTTTCTTCTTGAGTGTGTGATGGCCTGTAATGCTTTTGACCTATAGAACAAGGTGGGAGAGGTGTTGGCTAACTTCCCAGCCTGGGCATTAGAGATCTGTTGCTTCTGCCTTTGTTGTTTGGAATGCTCCCTCTTGGAAGGAAGATACCACGTAAATGGTACAACTATTTTACCTGACAGCACCAAGCTGTGGAGAACCCAATATATGTGAAGAGGCCCCATGGAGGAGAACTTCTGTGCTCTGGCCAACAGCCCCTGCTGAGTCCCCAGCCAGCAGCCAGTCATGGAGTGAGCCATCTTGGACATTCCAAGCACATGAGCCCTCTGATGTCTTTAGACCCAGCAGACACCTTATGGAGCAGAACTATCCAGCTGAGCTCTATCAACCCACAGAATCATAAGATAAAATAAATGGTTGTTGATGTTTTAAGCAATTGAGTTTTGGGGTACTTGGTTATGCAGTAATAGATAACCAAAACAGGCAGGCATACACTTTATTAGCTTCCCTTGCGGCTAGGTACAGACATGTGACCTAGGTAGGCTTTGCTGATCAGATGCCTCTTCCCCAGGCTTTGAATTAGGAGCTAAAGACAGATAGAAGCAAGAACCACAGAAAACTCTTTTTGACGATTATGGCAGCAATTACAGCAAGACTGAGCTTCTGAGGCAACAGGGGCAGGCTGCTGTTTAATATTCAGGGCCAGTGGTACTGGCAATACCAGCTGCACACCAGACCAGTTTTCCAGCATGAGTTCGGGATATATTTCTGGTGTGTGGACTCTGAGTCTGGCTCTTGAGTCATCCTGGAAATTCTGAGTTACCTAACATTTCAATAAATTTTTTTTTCTGCTCAATTGATTTCTGTTGCTTGTGAATAAATTGATTTCTATTTTTATGACAAAACTCTGACATACATTTATCATAAACTAGTTACTTCCTATTTTTTAAAATGTTTTTAAAAATGTATTGAAGTATATCACTCATACAAATACATACATAAACAATAAGTGTATAGTAATAGTTGTGAACTTACAAAACAAACATACATAACATCATACAGTGCTCTCATTCCTCATCCTACTTCCAAATACCTTCCATTGTTGTGAAACATTTTTAACTAATGATTAAAAAGCACCCTCAAAATATTACTACTAACCAAATTATCTTATATATGGTGTATTTTACCCCCAACCCAGCCTATTATTATTATTTTTACTATATCATTTATATATGAACATACATAAGCAATAAGTGTATAGTGAAAGTTGTGAATTTACAAAGCAAATATGCATAACATCATACAGGGGTCTCATACATCAACCCACCACTAACACCTTGCATTGTTGTGAGACATTTATTATAAATTATGAAAGAATATTGTCAAAATCTTACTACTAACTATAGTCCTTATCTTACATTTGGTGTCTATTTCCCCCATCCCACCCTATTATTATTTTTTAAATATATTTTATGACAGAAGTTGTAAACTTACAAAACAATCATGCACATGTGCAGAATTCCCATACACAAAATTCTCTATCAACACACCACACTGTGGTAGAACATTTGTTACAGATTATAAGGTAATATCATCAGACTGTTACCAGGTCCATAGTGTATATTTGGCACACTTTTTCCATACTCCCCCATTATTAACCCAGTACATCTTTGGCATACATGCATGAAAATTACATTATTACTGTTAACCACGGTCCATAGTTCACTCCAGTTGTATTTTTCCCATGCTTCTCCACATTCCCACCATCTTGCAATAGTGATGTACATCTGCTCTAGCTCAGAAAGGACACTCTTGCATCTGTACCATCAACCACAATTCTCATCTACCTCTGGGTTTACTGTTTTAATCAGTCCCCAGATTATTCTCTAGCTTTCTTTCAATTGGTATTTACATCCCTAGACTACCCTTTTCAGTCACATTCCCATTTATAAACCAGCTGTTACTCACTATAATGTGTCACCATCAACTCTATACATTTCCACACTTTTACAATAAAGTTAATTAAAACTTCTACATACATTAAACATCAGTAGTCCATCTCAGTCCTCCTCTTGTCTCCTTTAAGAATTCGCCACCTATCACCAGGTCTTGAAGATATTTTCCTACATTTTCTTCTAGAAGCTTTATGGTTCTTGCTTTTATATTTAGGTTTTTGATCTATTTTGAGTTAATTTTTGTAAAAGGTGTGAGATAGGGATCCTTTTTCCTTCTTTTGGCTATAGATATCCAGTTCTTTTAGCACCATTTCTTGAATGGACTGTTCTGCCCAAGCTGGGTGGGTTTGAAAGGCTTGTCAAAAATCACTTGACCATAGATGTGAGGGTCTGTTTCTGAACCATCAGTTTGGTTCTATTGCTCTATGTGTCTGTCTTTATGCCAGCACCATGCTGTTTTTACCACTGTAGCTAGGTAATATGATTTAAAGTCCAGAAGTGAGAGTCCTCCAACTTTGATTTTCCTTTTTAAGATGTTTCTGGCTATTTGGGACTCCTTACCCTTCTAAATAAATTTGATAATCATGCTTTCCATTTATTTTTAAAATGCTGGTGGGATTTGTATTGGGGTTGCATTGAGTCTGTATATCAATTTGAGTAGAATTGACATCTTAATGACATTTAGATGCTTCCAATCCTTGAGCATGGAATGTTCTTCCAATTATTTAGGTCTTTTTAAATTTCTTTTAACAATGAGTTATAGTTTTCTGAATACCAGTGCTTTACATTGTTGGTTAAGTTTATTTCAAAATATTTGGGTTTTATCAGTCATATTTTATTTTCACCACTCTTTTGAGATTCTAGTTACTTTTACTGATATAATCTTCATTTCTAGACTTTCTTCCAAGCTTCTCTTTCCTGTCTTTTCTTTTCAGGCTGTAGCACACCCTCTAGTATTTCCTGCAAAGCCAGTCTCTTGGTTACAAACTCTCAGTTTCTGTTTATCTATGAATATTCTAAACTCGTCCTCAGTTTTGAAAGACAATCTTGCCAGATGTAAGATTCTTGGCTGGAAGTTTTTCTTTTGCAGTATCTTAAATATATCACACCACTGTCTTTTTGCCTCCATGATTTCTGATGAGAAATTGGCACTTAATCTTATTGGGTATCCCTTATATGTTATGCATTGCTTTTCTCTTGCTGCTCTCAGAATTCTCTCTTTGTCTTTGGCATTTGATATTCTGATTAGTATGTGTCTCAGAGTTGGTGTATTCGGATTTATTCAGATGGGAGAACATTGTACTTCTTGGACATGGATATCCATGTCCTTCAATAAAGTTGGGAAATTTTCTACCATTATTTCTTCAAATATCCCTTCTGCCCCTTATCCCCTCTCTTCTCCTTCTGGGACACCCATGACACATATGTTTGCATGTCTCTTGCTGTCATTTAGTTCCCTGAGAACTTGTTCAATTCTTTCCATTCTTTTCTTTATCTGTTCTTTTGTATGTTTACTTTCAGAAGCCATTTTTTCAAGCTCACCAATCCTTTCTTCTGCCTCCTCAAATCTGCTATTATATGATTCCAGTGTATTTTTAATTTCATTTATTACACATTTCATTCCCATAAGACCTGCTGTTTTTCTATGTATGCTTTTAAATTCTTCTTTGTGCTAATCCAATGTCTTCTTAATATCCTTTATCTCTTTAGCTATCTCATTGAATTTATTAAGGAGATTTTTTTGAACATCTATGATTAGTTGTCTCAACTCCTTTATGTCTTCTGGAGGCTTATCTTGTTCTTTTAATTGGGCCATATCTTCCTGTTTCTTGGTGTGCATAGTAATTTTTTGCTGGTGTCTTGGCATCTGGCTTACTAGATGTATTTATTCTGGGTGCAATTTCTCTCTTTAATTTAGGGCTTTCTTTTCCTTTTCTCCCTTGCTGGTTGTGTAGTAGGAGCCAAGGATATAGTTGGTGCTGCAAGATGTAGAGGCTCAAGCTGTCCTCATTGCCCCCAGGGAACGATGAAGCTTCTCCCCCCTTTCTCCTTTGCCAGGGGTAGGGACAGAGACACAGCCATGTGTAATAATCCAAGCTGTGCAGGCCTAGACTGTAGTTACCCAGAGAGACTGATGAAGCTTCATCCCCCTTTCTCCCCTGCCTGGGGCAGAGATGGAGCTGCAGGTGTGGGCAGCAATCTATGCTGTGCAGGTCCAAAATGACCACAGTTGCCCCACTTGACTTCAGACTATTCAGGTTGTGCCAGCCAAATGTACCTGCAGTTACCTGGAAAGGCTGGTGCAGGGCTCACTGCTTGCTCCCTGCTAGAGGTGGAACTGAAGCCTAGGTTAGGGCTGCAGTCCAATCTGGGTGCAAGAAGCCGGTCCCTACCATCACTGTGATTTTCAGTCTGCCCGGCTTCTCCTCGTTCCAGGGACAGAGTTAAAATGGTGGCTACCAGCCTCTTTCTGACTTGAAATAGTTCAAACTTTAGCTGTTCTTAGGCTTATTCTTTAGCCCACTGAATTTACTAAACAGTAGCTGAAGTTGGTGCCCAACTGTCTCTTCTTTCCTCATTTTCCCAATTCCAGCCGTGGAGCAGCTCCCGAGGCAGCTTATGCCGCCAGTGGAGGATGGGCACTGGTCTCCACTGCGTGGAGAGCTCTTCTTACAAATCCTCTCTGCAGATGGGCAGTCTCCTCCTTCCGTTCTTTCAAGGATGTTGCAGGATGCTCTTCTAGTCTCCTGGAGCCCCCAAACAGGTGCTTTAGATAGCTCTGGGTGATTACTAACTGCCGGTAGTACAAGTTGACTCCAGGAGCGCATTACTTTGCCGCCATCTTGCTGGTTGTCTCGTTACTTCCTATTTTTAACTTTAAAAAATTCAAAGCTCAAGAGTTATTCCTCCTGGAAGCCTTCACTGATACCCTCTCCTGCTCCCCAGCCCCACATTTATTGCTACTTTTCTAAGCCCCTGCAGCATCTTGTGTTTATAATATTGCTTTTATATAGTTCATTGTATTTTATGATTTCCTAAACTGTACATCACTAACCTGATAACCTTTTAAGGGAAAGAACTATATTTTTCATCTCTGTATCTCTTATACCTAATATAGTGCTCATCTAACCTGTGTTGGATGAATAACTAAATGGATGAAGTTGATGGAATGAAATTTAGTGTATTTATAACAGCCCTAAACATGAATAGGTATCATTTCAAAGTAGGGTTTTTGTTGTTGTTGTTGTTGTTTGTTTGTTTTTTACCATTTGCAGTCTTGTTACAATGGAACACCTATAAGGTTCAACTGATAAAAAATAGAGCAAATTTTAGAATATTGCTTTAATGCAATATCAATGCAATTAACTCTTTGGCTATTATTTATATTCATAATCTTAATGTATTCATATTCAGCCTGTTAACTGTTCAATTTTATGTACTGCTGGAGAAATTGTCATTGTTGTTCCAATTATTACTTTTATTCTTTTTCATGCAAAAATGTTGAAAGGTTGACTGAACAAAGTCATTTAGTGATATTCTCTGCAGAACTTTAACTCTTTGGGAGGAAGAGTTTCATAACAAAAATCATTTTAGAAGTAACGAGATGATACGTACACATCATTGTGCTTCTGGCCTTAGGATTTGGTGAAGTCTCAGCAAACACATTCTTCTGAAGGTTAAAGGTGAGTGAAAATCTGTGTATGGTCAATAATCCACCTACTGAATTAAGAATAATCTATTACATCGGGATTTCTAGGCACGGGGAGTTGGCAGCTGCATCATTCAAAGTTCTACCATTCGAAGGTGATGGTGAAGTATACCAAAAGTTGAGAGTTACTGAGGCAAGGGGCCATTTATTTTCCATTGGCTATTAGCTTATAATTTAACCATTTAACAAACATTAACTTGTATGTTAAGGGTCTGTCCCAGCTGCTATAGGGGCATAAAGATCAATTTTTAAAAAATGAATAAGACCCTCCCTGTCCTCCCAGAGTTTGCAGCTTAGTGTCAGGTACATACAAAGGTTTTGCATGTGTTTTGTGCACTTTTCTATATGCTCTATACCTCAATAAAACAGTTATGAAAAATAATAGTCCCTACCTCATGGAACTATATGAGGTCTAGGTGAGGTGCTATAAATAAAATATTGGATGCAGGGCTTGAGATATTGTAATAAGTCCCAGGAAATGTTAGCTGTTGCTGATGTTGCAATTATTCCATGGGTGTGGTATCCCTATCAAGTGGGAGATAGACCCAATCTCTTCCTATTCCGGCCGCATAGAGTTTGGATAAATAAGTCATGCCAAAAAGAACAAGGAATAAGTTCAAGTACCATGGCCCACCTCAGAACTTCTGAACACAGGTTTAAGTGCCAAGGTGGGTTTTCAAAGAGACGGGGTCATTATTTATGTGACCAAGGATACCACTTAAATGGACTGCTTATTAAAAGCCTTGACTCTACTGTATGTCCAAAGTCATGGCTCCTTTTTATTTTTATTATTATTATTATTACTATTACTATTTTGGTTTCCTGTACATTTGCTTTTTTTTTTTTTTTTT
>PVKH010003198.1:0-25404 GCA_004027955.1 Chaetophractus vellerosus | reverse complement strand
AAGAAGAAATGGTTACGGAAATAGAAGTCAAGAGTTCTGTTTTGAACATGTTAAATTTGAAATGATTTTTAGACTTCCAAGTAGAGATGTTGAGAAGGGAGCTAAACATACAGTCTGGAATCCAGGAGAAAGGAAAGTGCTAAAGATATAAATTCAATAATCATCTAGATATAAATGATCTTTACAGCCATAGTATTGAATGAGATCACCTAGGGCTCCCTAGGTGTAAAAAGAAGCAGGAAGGTGACCAATGGACTCAGTCCTTGGGCATTCCAAAGTCTTTAGATTAGGGAGAAGAGGAGCCATCAAACAAGGATGAGAAAGCACAATACTGTGTAGGAAGAAAACAAGGGATGAAGAGAGTTATCCAAGCCAAGTGCTGTATGTGCTTCATGAGGTTGGAAGTGAACAACTGTGTCAAGTAAGAGCAGCACCAAGAAGGGTGGACATCATTGGTGGCTTTGATAAGGAACGTTTCAGTGGAGTGTTGGGGATAAAAACCTGAGTGGAACGGGCTAAGGCATGAATATAAATATGCTCTCCTGTGAATGAGATGAGAGAATACCTGAAGGGTATGTGAAACCTGGTCAAAAGTGGGTATTTTTGTCAAGGGAGATTTTAGAATATCTTTGAATGCTGGTAGGAATGATTCTATAGAGAGGAAGTAAAAGATATCAGAGAGGGAAGCGAGTGTGACTCAAGTGATTGGGCATCTGTCTACCATATGGGAGGACCTGGGTTTGATCTCCGTGACCTCCTGGTAAAAAGAAAGGCAAGCAGGCAAGCCGGGCCAGCACGGCAAGCCAGGCCCGTACAGATACAAGGCGAACCACGCTGCAAGATGATGACACAACAAAAGAGAGACACAGGAGAGAGTTAAGGTGAGATGTGCCAGAAACCAGGAACTGGGGTGGTGCAAGTGATAGGGTGCCTGTCTCCCACATTGGAGGTCCCTAGGATCAAATCCCAGTAAAGCCTGGAGGAGAAAAATGAGAAGACAAGAAACAGACACAGAAGATCACCCAGCAAATGGACACAGACAGCAAGCAGGGGGAGACAAGGGGGGAGGGGGGAAAAGAATTGCACACCAAAAAGAAAAAAATAAAGTCAATTTATTAAAAAACAACAACAAGATATTAGAGAAAGATAACAAAATTTCAGGAGCAAAGTACTTGAGAAGGCAGGAAGGGATGCAATCTATGCACTAGTACACAGTTGGCCAGCAAAAGAAGCAGGATGGTTCATCCATGGTAACCAAAGAGAAGGCGAGTAAATGGATCCAGGGATAGATTGATTTGTATTGTGGTGGTGGGAAGGAGCAAGAAATCTCTTCTGTTTGTTTTAGTCTCTCAGTGAAATAAGAGACGAGGTGAAAGTGAAAGAGAAAGGGTGCCAGACACTGAAGGAGCACAGAGAAGGTGTAAAACAGTGTCACTGCAAGGGGTGGAGTGAGGTGACTTGGGAACTCTGACAGCTTGGCCAGAGTGCTGAGTGCCCACTTGAGATTTATGGTCACAGGTCAAATGCCTCTCTCTGCTTTCGACTGCTACACCAGTATGGTAGGTAGAAAATTTGGATATAATCTTTATATTCTTAGCCAATTTTTATCTGTCTTAAATTGGAGAAAATAAAATTAAATAGAATGGAAATCATGTTATAATAGTCAAATGTAAAATAGAAAAATGCATCAGACCAAACATTTCAACCCAACTTTAAAATCATGAAGGTTTTTATTCTCATTGTCCTCTGTAACTAATGGACCCAATGAAAATTAGAGCATCATTTTCATTGATTCAAAGAGCACTATACCATCAGGAGACCCACTTCTAAACTCTGCCACTAGAAAACTGTGATTCTAAGCAATTTATTTAATCCAACTGTGGCAGACCACAGGTTACAACCATCATATCCCTTCTTGCTTCTTAGTCAGTACTTTTGATTTTCAGCTGAGCACAATTCCCAGAATTATGACTACATTTCTCAACTTCCCTTGCAACTGGGTATGACCATGGAATTAAGTATGGGCCAGTGAGATGTAAAGACAAATGGTATGAAGCAGTTTCTAGAAAACGTCCTTTATGAAGAAGAGCTGGCATGTATTCCTAATCTGCCTCTCCTCCATGTGATGACTAGAGTTCCAGTCATTATCTTGGCCCATTCCAAGAATGGTGACTCAGTGAACTAGAGGGAACCTAAGACCTTGGACCATTTTTTGGAGCCACTAGAACCCTGGGCTACAAACCTCCGACTTCAACAATATGAGTCTTAAATCTCTGTTATGCCAACTGAATTTAATCATGATTGAAATGCTAAGTCTCAGTTTTACCTATAAAATAATCCTATTATTTATTTTAGCTTTATTCTAAAATAAATTATGTCAGGTCAAATGTAAAATTCTCACTTGCAATGCCATCTTTCTGTTTCAGAGGTCATTGGTCAGATACTTCTGGCATCAATCACTTGGTTTAATGCCATCCTGAAATTTGTTTTGCAGTGCCAAGGAGGTTGATACCAAGAGTTTTGAGTCCTCCCTTCACACTTATATTTCCACAGAGGTAGAGAATCATAAAAATGTTCAATCTCTGTGATTGTGCAGCACAGTGCTGATTCTAGGTTTGGTTTGGCATTTAGGGCAGAACATTGCTGAGCCCTTTCTATGAGATGTTAGAAATCCCCCACCAACATTTCCATTAGCTTCAGCAGTCTACGATATTAAGCAGAAAACAAAAATTGAAAATGGTAACCTTTGTGAAAAGCTTCCCAGGAAATAACTTCTTATTTATCATTTGCATAAAGTGAACAATATTTGTCCATAGATCTTATTTACTAACCTGGGAAATGAAAGGAAGTAAAAAAGGATGGAGTGAAACATTCCAGACAAAAACAACTATTTCAAACAAGTTTTATAAAAGTTATTATTTTTAGGGAAAAGATAATGAACTTAAGTTACTTTGATCATTTATAAGTAACTTTTTGCATTTTGTCCACACTCCATTATCATGAAACTGGAATAGAACTACTTCCCTTGAGGTATCATTTATCAAAAATATCCCTGGATTTTCAGGCAATTTAGGGAAATGCAACTTGCAGGAGAAAAAAAAAGCTTATAAAATATGATGTTTTAACAAGATACATATTTTGAAGGAGCAGTTGTGCTTTCTGCACTCTGTGCAAATAGCACTGAGCCACCAGAAACTGCTATAAAAGCCAGCAGTGGAAGTCTGTCTCCACATTTTCCTTTGATCTCTCTATGGATTTAATGCCCTCATGGAGCTCCAGTGGAATATATGCATGTCACAGCATGGCAGAGGGATAATATATTTTCTCCTGCTTCACTGGTCATGAGTTGTGTATCTTGCCATCTTGAAAGTCCACAGTGCAGCACATTTATCCCCATTAGAAAAACTTCGCCCAATAATATATGGATGCTGTAGTCATTTATGACAAATATATGAAATCATAACCTTATGCATTCTGGGAATGGGGGCATATACATTGAATCTATTAACCACACATTGGCAGATTTTTGTTAAAAGTAAGTCTTCAATTCCAGAGTGAATGAATTGATTATATGTGTACATTTATGCAACCTCAAAAGACTATAAGTTTAATTCCAAGGCAGGAAAAAAGAACAATGCTTTTCACTTTGGCCATAAGTTAATTATATGTGGAGGGTCAGATTGTTGAAGTTATTTGGCCCAACCTGAGGACAAAGCTGTCCAGATGAACTTGTGTGTTCATAAATATTGTTTGATTATGGTGATACGATATACTCATATTACTTTATGATAATACATTCAGCTATTTCTAATCTTATTTTAGGGCCAATGATCACAGCATTTATAAAAGTGGCCCCCAAATAAGGAAATATTTATTGTTCAAATCCCAACATTTACTAGTAGTATAACTTTGAGGAAGTTTGTTTAACCCAAGTCTCAGTTTGCTCACCTATAAAATGGGGATAATTATAATACTTACCTTGTAGGATTGTATGTAAATTGCTGAGCACACGGTCAGCCCTTGATTAATGTTAGCTGTAATCTCAGATCCTTTACCAGTCTACCAGTGGGAAAGACTGAGCATAATATATGGAAGAGAGAAGGAAGGGGACTGCCCCTAACTGTGCTTTCCAGTTACCCTTGCTATCTTCTAAGTTGTGTAACAATTGAAAACAGACACAACATGCTGAGAACCACACAAAGGCCTCGTAAGCATGGTAGATGTCTGGGTTCTAGAACTCAGTGTTGAGTTCTGATATCACAAGCTACAAAATTTAGAATGTGTCTACATCTAATTAGTACACACACACAAACACCTCTTAGCAACCTTACAGCCAAGAGAATAATGGAATAGGGTTAGTTTCTCTCCTCTGTAACCAGGGGTTACAGTTTTTGCACCTTCCAAAAGCAGGTTTTGCATTTCTTGGCACAAATTGTGTAAACATCTTGCACTTAGTTTATTCTTGTGTTGATAAGGTTATAAATACATTCTACAAATTCTTTGGCCTTGAGGGTCAAAAGTCATGACACTGAAAAAAATAGTGTTTCACAGCATTTTCCATAAAGTTAAGGATTCAAATATATTACCAGTGTTAAAATCTCATAGATATTCTTAATATACCTGATTCTCCAATTAACTCAGGGCACAGTCATTAATATACAATATTATGTTATGAAGTCACAATTGCAGTCAAGTAGAAAATAATTACCGTCTATCATCTTTCATGTTTTACAAAAGCTACATTATTTTTCCTTTTTCTTAGAAGTTCTCCAGAACAAATAGTAGTTTTACAGAGGCAACCCTTTCATTTCCTGAGCCAACTGCTGCATGTCTCTATAAAACTGTCAAATATCCATCTGGGCTCGACTCACATATCGCTGTTTCAATTCTAAAACTAATACAAGGGCAAATCCTCCTAATTCCATAGCAAACAGCTGGTATGAACACCAGTGAAGAACACTGGGTCTCTTCCAAATGCATCTCTCCATGAAAACAAGTGATTGCACACATCTCTCAGATCATACCTATAAAACAATTCATTCCAACTAATTTATGTCAGCAAGCCAACACCCACTCTAATGGTCACCCTTGGGAAATATGCTCAAGGGAGTACAGAGCTTTTGCCCTCAGGCAGCTTATACATCACTGGAGAACAAGACAAATAATGGGAACAAGTAAGTAACTATGATACAAGGCAGAAAACAAAAAAGACCTGAAAGATAAAAAATTGTTATAAGGTTCAAAGACAGAATAGCTTTAGATCATCTAGTGCAATAGACTGGCACCATGGAAATAGTGAAGTATAAGCTTGGTAGAGCTTGGTAAGTTTCATTGGACAGAGATAGGGATGGGCATTCCTGGCATAGGAAACAGCATTGTCAAAGACCCAAATGCAGGGAAGCACGTGGTGTTTTGGAGTCAACAAGTAGTCCAATTTGCTTGGGTCAAGAATAGCCTCTGTAATGGGATTCTGTTGTTTCTGCCAGCCAGGATCCATTTACCCTACGTTTGGAAAGAGCCTCATTTTTTCTTGGGAGAGCTGTCCCTCTGCCTTCCATGGTCCATAGGGTCTGAGTATGGTCTTGTTCCCAGCTTCATAAAGGGACACTTAACTTCAGTCATTTCTTGAGAAGTGGGCAAGGTGACCTAATCCTTTCAATCAGTGTTTTCACAGCTAGCGGAAAAGATGATTGCTATTGTCTTCTGGTAATGAACCAGGAAGTTTTTGGCTACAGGCAGCCATCTTGCAATGATGAAGGGACCAGTGATGAAGCAGAACCAAAAGATGGCAAGATAGGGGTCAGATCCTTCTCCCCTAAACTATATGCAGATGGGTGTTTTCTGCATGGATACCTCCAGGGCATTTCAAACCAAATATCTTCCCTTTATAATAATTCCCTCACCCATCCACCAAAATGTACTTGTCTTCGTATTTTCCAGATTTATGAATGGTGTTACATCCACCCAGTTACACAAGTTAGAAAGTTGGGAGTCAGCCTCAGAATCTCATGCCTTACAAGTTCTACGTTAGTCTGGGTCACCAGGTCCTGAGGTGTTCGCATTGGTGACGACATTCTAATTTCCATCTCCTTGATCCCAATAACCCTGCCTTTCCCATGTCTCACCTGCAGACCACTGAATCTCTGAGATTAAGAATTTAAGCTCTGCAGTAAGACAAACCAGAATTTATATCACTACAATGGTCCTTATTAATTCCAGGTTCTTGAGCAAGTTACTAAGCATCTCTACAATTTCCATATCTGTAAAATGAGGATAATAGTTACTCCTACCTATTACAATTGCAGTTAGGATTACATGAAATAATATATGTTTAGAGCTTGGCATAGTACATGCCACAGAGTAAGCAACAAAACTATTATTACAATAATTTCCCAACTGATCTCCCTTTTTCCAATATCCTCCCTCACTTCTCATTCTGTAAATGATTTTTCTGAAATCTCTTTCTAAAACACAAATCTTTGTCACTTAACTGCATAAAACTTTTAATATTTTTTTACCCCTAATTTTTTCTTCAGACTTTGAGATCATAAAACATTGGTGAATTGGGAAATTAGCCAGTCCAGTCACCACATTTTTTATTTGAAGAGAAGAGCTAATATTACGATGTAGCACATATGGTTGTCTAGAGCAGTTTCCTGGAACACTTTTTTTCAGTTTGATATGCATGTGTACGTGAGTTAGTGCGTATATGAGTGTGTGTACTGTGTCACAATGTAAAATCTTTCTTACTTGGTAAAATAAATTGAAAATCCATTGGCATATGGAATAAAATCCAATAACCTCTACATATCTACCCCCTAACTAACCTCCCAGCTTCCTTCCAAGCTGGTCATTTAACACAATATCTGCACTTCAAATGCACTGGACTTCTTGCCTTTCTTCAAAAGGGACATTTTTATAGCATCATGTTTTCTTTTCTTTTCTTTGTTTACTTGGAGTGAAGTATGATTTGTATACAGTAAGGTGTACCCATATTAAGTGTACAGTTTGATAATTTTAATAAATACATACAACCATTTAACTACCACCACAATCAAAATATGGACAGTTTCCATCACCCCCAAATGTTTATTCATGCCCATTTATAGTCATTTACTCCCCAGCCTCTGCCCCAGGCAACTGCTGATCTATTTTCTGTCACTATAGATTAGCTTTACCCATTCTCAAATTTTATGTAAATGGATCATAAACAGCATTACTCTTTGTGCCTGGCTTCTTTCACTCAGCATTATGCTTTTGAGATTCATCCAGGCTGTTGTGTGTATGAGTTATTTCTTCTTATTGCTTAGGAGTATTCCATTTTATGGATATACCACAATTTGTTTATCCACTCTTTTATTGATGTGTATTTGATTTTTTTTTGTTCCAGTTTTGCTATTATGAATAAAGCTCCTATGAAAATCTGAGCACAAATCTTGGATATACAGTTTCATTTATTTTAGGAAAATATCTGGAGTGCAAGAGCTAGGTCTTCTGAGAAGTAAGTGGTTAAGAAGAAACTGCCAAACTGTTTTCAAAGTGGCTGTACCATTTTACATGCCCAGTATACAAGTGTTCCAATTGCTTCACTTCCTTGCCAGCCAGCACTTGGTATCTAAGTCTCTTTAATTCTAGACATTCAAGTTGGTATATAGTGTTTCTCAATGTGGTTTTAATTTGCTTTTATACTCTACTTACAGCAGGCTTACACTGACAGGAATGGATTAGCTTTATCCATTAACCCCTGATTTTCTGGGGTCCATATGTTTCAAACCATCACAAACCTGCAATGGTCTGCCCTGAGGAATCAGCCACCTGGCCTCCAGTCTTCCCTGAGAAATTAGCCATTCTGTCTCTACCTGAAGAGTTTAATCCAACTGTGCCTGACAAATCTGTCACTGCCTCTTCATGAGGAAACAGTCCTCACACATATCTGAAGAGATTAATTCTTTTTCACTTGATGAAACTGTAACAGAATGCACTGAAGTAGTTGGCTTGCAAGCCACTGTGAATTCCTCTTATGACCCACCGCCAACACCCCTCTTTTCTTCCAGACCTGTAAGTCCCAACAGGCCCCAAAAGGTGAGGTTCAAAGGGTGACCAATGAAGAAGTGTGCTACACTCCAATAGAACTGCATGATTTTTCCAATTTTCTAGAAAGAAATCAGGGAACTATGTGTGGGGATGTATACCAAGAGTATGTGATAATGATGGAAGGAATGTAAAGTGGGATCAGGCTGAATTTATTGATAAGGTCCCACTAAGCAGAGGTTCTGGATTCAGTGTTGCAGCTCAAGGTGTTATTAAAGGCTCTAACCATTTGTTCAGGTAGTTGGCTAAAGCATGGGCCAAAAGGTGGGCAAATTACCTTAAATTGAAATGCCAGAACTGCCCTGGTATAATGTAGATGAAGGGATCCAAAGGCTTGGAGAGATTAGAATGTCAGAGTGGATTTATCATGTAAGATCTACTCATACCATAAAAAATCCGCCCCAGGAATGTCCAGAGGACACAACTTTCAACAGGACTATGAGGAATAAATTTGTGAGAACAACTCCATCATCAGAGAACAGCTTTGTGGTTGCTGTTCTCTGTTGGTCAGAAATTATATTACTGTGGGAAATGAATGTGGGACTTTAAACAAAACGGGGTTAAGGCAAACCTAGGTTGACAGAAGCCAAGTGGCAACACTTAATTGACAAAGACAAAGTGGGCGTGGCTACCACAATGAACAGCAGACTGAAAGCAGGAATCAAAAGAGTCTGAGTCACAGGGACCTATGGCGGACCATGATTTAAATGGTACTTAGAATTAAAATAGTTGGATAGTCTACTAAAGTTCTACTTGATCTGTAGAAGCAGAAAAGATCTAGGTTAAGTTAACAAAAGTCTAACTTGAATCACAAACACAGCAGTCAAGGTCCCTCAATCAATTCCCAGGCTTGAAATTGTTTATAGACTTAGAACCCCTTTTATAAAGGGAATGCCGGGTCCCCTTGGGGAAGGTTACACTGCCAAAAATTTATACTATTAAACTTCCTCCCAGCCTTCCCCCAGAGGGGCCTATGGTCTGACACCAGGGTGATAATGCACTGGAGAAAAGGAAATGGTTAGACATTTCAGGGATTATTAGACACTGGCTCAGAAGTGACATTAATCCCAGGAGACCCAAAACATCACTGTGGCCCATTACTCAGGGTAGGGGCTTATACAGGTCAGGTGATCAATGGGGTTTTAAGTCAGGCCCATCTCACAGTGGATCCAATGGGTCCCTGGACCCATTCTGTAGTTATTTCCCCAGTCCCAGAACACATAATTGAAATAGGCATGCTCAGCAAATGGCAGAATCCCCACATTGGTACCCTGATTTGTGGAATGAGGACTATTATAGTAGGAAAGGCCAAGTGGAAGCCTCTAGGAATTCCCCTACTTAGCAAAATAGTAAATCAAAAGAAAAACTGTGTTCTTGGACAGTATGCAGAGATGGGTGCCACAATCAAGGCCTTGAAGAATGCATGGGCAGTGATTTCCACTACATCCCTGTCACATAGCCCAAAGACTAGCACATATTAAGTACTCTGATGTTAGCTACAGATGCTACAACTGTTATTTGTTGTTTTATTATTATTATTACATGAGACAATGATAATGTGACATAGTAGTTCAAGCTCAAGCTCTGAAACCAGACAGAATTGGATCTGACTCCTGACTCTACACTTACCAAATTTGTTTTCTTGGCCAAATTACTTAGTCCCTTCTGGCTTACTTCATTCACCTATAAATTATAGACATTAACAGTGTCTACCACAGAAAGCCATTGTGAGCATTGAATGAGGTAAAGCATATGAACTTTTGGCACACCTGCACATAGTAGGCGCTCAATAATTGTAAGCTATTAATTATATTACCTTGAGAGTAGAATCTGATATTGGAGAAGTTTGAAGATTTTCTACTGCAAAATTTTTGGAGAAGCCTCCAAGGCATAGTATTTTAACACCTTAGCCACATTTCTTCCCCTGTGCTCCATGACCTGTGCAAATGTGAACCAGTCACCTTGGCAACCTGAAAGAGTATTTCATGAAATCTCCCGAGGAATGTTTGTTACTCTTAATGTATATCCATGGTATTGTCAGATCAGTAATTACTCTGTCTGACAAAGATAATAATGTGTTAACAGATCAGGCCTCCAGTGCTCAGAAATTATTCTTTTCCTCCTTCCTTGGCAAGTATCTCAGGGATCCAGGGGATTTGGGTTGTTATTGGCCTTAGAGGTTTTCCGATGGCTGGTTCCTCACTGCTATGCTCCTGGCATGCTCCATTTTCCCAGCACCACAAGTTGCAATCAACTCGTGCTGGCAGTTGACATCTTTTAATATTTGTTGCTCTCTTTCTGCCTAGCACTTGTGGCTCCATCTTGACATGAAGCCGTTTCTGTTATTGCCATTACTAACTAAATAGCCCTTGGACACTAGCTGGGAAACAGTGCCATAAATTGCTTAGTGTTATCCTATTTCCTGCAAACAAAAATCTCGGCAGCTTCAGGCCCATTTTTACTTTATTATTTATACGGCTGGGCCATTTATTGCAGGATACTGCCTCTCCCTGGGTTGGAATAGGCAAATTATTCCATTTTCTATTGTACATGGTATAACTCCTGATTCAGCAGCCTTGACATGAGGCATTCTCGGGATGGAAGTATCTGCACATTTGTTGTGGAGGACAGGAAGTCATTAGCTGTGCCCTATTCTTCGTTGGCCCTTGAAACAGAGTGAGATTGAAGAGGTGGATTTTCATATCTCTTTAGCCGTTGGATCAGGTTATTGCTGAAGAGGAAGATGAAGAGAGAGAGTTTAGACAGCACGGATTTGTTTTAATGGTCTATTGGTTCCACTTAGTGAAGGCCTATTAATTGCATAACATGCATCTGTATCTGTGTCTTTCAAATAACATTTCTAACCACCTGGGGAACTGCTAAGAAGGCACAGAGGGATCTATAAAGAATGGGTGCAATTAGGCAATTATGATCAAGGATGGAGAAAGGTTTGAAGGAAGAGAAGGAAAAGATGCTCCTACCTTCATGCTGCAGAGTTTCTTATAGGAAAAAAATCTTTTTAGTTATGTGCCTTTATTGGTAAATTGCAACACAAGTAACCCAGAAGCTAAGAGAAACAAATTTGTCAGCTCTAAAGGGGTCACGTGGGTTGTGAAAAGGTAGAAGGAGAGGTAGGAGGCTTGTTTGACTGAAAAGATTTTTTTTTATTTTGATAAGGACTTGCTACAGTTATATTTTTTATTCCCTTTTATAATTTCCCAATAAATTTCCATTTAAATGAGCTGTGGGAATTAGTATCTGCTTGGTAAGTTTTTAACGATACCTAGTACTTGTGCCCAGGAAGGAACACAACCTTCTCGTCTCAGCTGAGACTGTGTGTCTCTAAGGAAGAAGAACATCCTGTTCCTCCTACAAGAGGAGCTGCTGACTGGTAGGCTACCTGGCGTGTCCTGGCAGTGGCATTCATCTAGCATTTATCAGTGCAGTGTCATCTCCCATAACAGACTGTAAGTTACTAGGGGACAAGGGGATTTCTTGCAATATATTGTTTGGAAATTTTTGAAAATATTTAGGTTTAGTATGTCTTCTCTTGAGAGAAGGTAACAAATAGCAATAGTTCCTTTCTCTTTTTAGCTGAGAGTTGCTACACTTTGCTTTGTTAAGAAAGACAAAGCCTCCAATAAGATATGTGCTTGCTTCTAAAGCCGTCTCAGGTAGAAGGAATAAGCCAGGTAGGGTGAGCTCCTTTCTGATGGGCCACCTTGGCAGAAGTAGATTAGTGAGGATCAGGCTTTCTCTTCTGGTAAGAGGATTGAAAACTGCTCTGTGGCTGTAGCACACACTTCACTCCTTTGGATGTTGCTCTGAAAATCCATTCAACTCCTTGGTTTCTGGATAGGAGCCCAGCGGTAGATGAGCTGCAGTCCAAGAAACATGACTGATATGCTCACTGCAAGCCATTTTCATCCCAGAGAAAGACACCTGGACAGTGAACTGATCTTGCCTTGGGCCTATCGATGGATGATTAAGGGGATAAGTGGTTGCTGCCTCTACTGTAATCTTGGTCCACCTCATGCCCAATAAAAGATCCTCAGCTTTAAAAGTCTATGTACTATATGAGGTAATTAATACCATTTGCTCACCTACGAGAGTTGGGCAGGGGCTTTGAGGGAAGGTGTTATAATGAGCCATTTCTACTGCTAAATTAGGCCTTCCTTTGAGTCCAAGAGCAGACCTAAGGGTTAAATTGTGGTGATAAGTCCCAGGGAAGACAAAGGCATGCTGTCTTGAGCTCTGTCGAAGCAATTAGGAACAGCAAAAATCTGTGATATTCAGAACAGCAGTACCGGTGTATAAAACTTAGAATCCAAACAGGAATTGAGTTTTGTGAAAGGTGTCACACAGAAAGACTTCCAGTGTCTCCTTTAACTCCCATCCAGACCTTGACTGAGCCTAATGCACTATCAGCCAGAGGCCTCCTCTCTTATTCTACCATGTAATTTGGAACTATCCATAATAGTTATATATGACTGTATTATTCCTATACCAACAGTTATCTCATATTTGGAAATCCAAAAACACCTGTTAAATAAATGGAACAGGCTTCCTTTAAGAGGCTAGAAATTCAACAGTTCAATTTCCCCTATATTGCCCTTCTTTGTGTGGCCTTGTTATAAAGGAAGGATGCAACTAATTAAAAAAAAAAAACATTATGCTTTATTCTCTACCTACTACAGGGGTGATCAAAATTGTCACCTTTAAGGAACAACCTTTTAAAGGCAGATTTGCTCTCTTCATAAATAAGACTAAGTGGAGAGTCATTTCTAAGACATATGAAACCATTGATTAAACAAATGTATTTTATGGGTACTAAAAAATGTATACTAGATGGTAGTTTGTTTTGAACCAATCTTTTAAGATACAAATGACTTTGTTTTAACTTCTTGTCAGTAGGACCCTTCACTGATGACACAATTTATATGCTCTAACTGTTCTTAACACATGAAAATGGGCATGAAAAAGGGAGTAGTCTTCTACCACACCTCTCAAAACCTCAGATGCTCTAATCATTGATTAGAAAGGACCACCTCCAAGTAGCTAAAGGCTAGGGGTAAAGGAAAGAATTAATGCTATTTAAACCTAAAGTAGTGTCAGAAAAACCTTTTCTAAGGAAAATATAAAACCAGTGTGTAATGAAAAATACTGGGAAAAAACTACTCCCAAACATTCCATGAAAAATTGTTTATTCATTGACACTTTATACATTAAGAAATGCAAAGCCAGCTCTACATTATCTGAATCATTATCATAAGGAAGGACTTTGTCACCTTTTCATCTCAGAACATGTAGAAAATAATAACAGTAATGAGCTATCTGGGCAGTAAGTTGGTAAAAATTTATTGCGGACAGAGATGATCTGCAGTGACTCTTGTCCCCTCTAGAAGATCAGTTGGCAAGCTTCACCTTCAAAGGGCCACATAGTAAATATGTTGGTTTTTTTTTTAATATAGGTCTCTGTCTCAAAAACTCAATCTTGAGTGCAAAAGTAGCTACAGAAAATATGTAAATGAATGGTTATGACAGTGTTCAATAAAATTTTATTTACAAAAAATTGTGTAGGATTTGGTTCACAGCCCTTGCCCTAGAACAATTATATGGGACTGGGTGAAGAGACTCTGGGCCTCTCCACCCACTACGTGTGAGTGTACACACATGCACACACTTATATCAAGGAAGCATTATTTTTTATCTATTTTGGATTTCCACTTAAGAGTTTATTTCTACTTCTGAAAAACAAATACAGTTTTGAAGACTAGTTCAATAAATATTTATTATAAAAATGAGTTTCTATATTAAAGAATAGTACTATTTAATTAAAGTCTACTACTTTTTTAGGAATTTAAATCAAGTTTTAAAACAGAGCAAGTTGAAGAAATAATAGCAACTAGGCACAAAATAAATATTCTATGCACTGAAATGAAAATGATAACTATTTTACTTTTGCCAAATCTAGATCCTTCTTTTCCATTTCAAAGGGAAAAGATGTTTGTTTGTTCCCTTAATTGTAGTGCTTACAAATATTGAAGTTATAAAGCCCTTGGCAGGCTCATGAGTTCTGAATAAGTTGCTTATAACTTAAGCATGAAAGAAGTTTCAGGCTCTTGTTTACTTTCCTAATTAATTGGTAAAGTTAGAAGCAAACTTCATGGGATACCTGGACACATGGGAAATTTTCTGAGAAGTTAGTATGAGCAGGGTGGACAGATTGTACTTTCAACTAATGAACATTTACTATTCTTGAAAGAGGTTCTTCACTAATCCCAGTCAATGCTTTAAGCACTTTGCCTTCCACCCTACCTTACTAGTAGTTTTCAAACTTCAGTTACATCAGATTGAATTAGTGATGCTTATTGAAAATGCAGAACCCAAAGATTCTCATTCAGAAGGTCTGAGGTCCGACCCAGGGTTCTACACTTTTAACAAATACCCCAAGTTAGTGGACCACATTTTGAGAAACACTGCTGTAGAGTGAACTAATGACATAAACGCCATTGATTTACAACAATAGGCTCTTGCCCTTCTGAAAGGTAGAAGAATCAGGATAGTAGTATATTTTTTAGTCAAGTGTTCTCTCTATTATGGTTTTTTTTCAATGACATGTTTGCCCCAGGTGTCTGAAGAACATTGTAGGTTCTTTGTTATTCCATTCACTCCTGTTCACTGATGTCTATTCCTAAAGAAATGTTTTTAAAGGTTACAGGAGCACAAATGCACACAGATATGGTCTATATTTTAAAGCAGTACTTGCTTTAAGACCTTTCTCAGATGTCTTCAGGGAGTTGAGTTCATATTCAGTTCCAAAAGTACTAACCCTCAGTAGACACTAGTGTTGCATCCAGCCAAGCTGAACTCATTGAACAAGGACATATTTTTACCAAGTTCCAGATTTCATTCAAAAGGTATAAAAAGTTTCTTGTACTTTACTTTCATGAGCAGTAGCTGCTGTAACTTCTACCAAAAGGAAAAAAAATCACAGTAAACAGAAGGCTTGATCTCTGGTTTTAAAATGGAAACAAAAAGGAATACAAGAGAAAAGGAGCAATGCATGTTTGGTGTATCATGTGCAAGCATGATAATAATCATGAGAATATGATAAACACGTTCTCAGGAAATTTAGTTGAGTTTAGAGTGTGAGGACAAAGAGAAATGGGTCCTGATTTCTGTGTGCTTTTTTGTCAAACTTTAAGTTGCTGATTCCATAGTTTTAGCCATATTTGAGATTTTTGGCACATACAAGTAAAACTCTTAACTAATCCAGGACTGCTGATGTGAATACAGCAAGAGTTTACTTACAATTAGGACTAACATTCCCAAAGGTAAATCCATTTTTAAAACTCTTTAGGAAACTTACCTCTGCAAAAACTCTGATCACCCCTCCCCCAACGGTGTCAACATGGGATAGATGAATCAAATAATAAATGTACTGAGTAGCACAAATATTTGTGAATATTTTGCTGCTCTCACAATTTCTACTGCCTTTTGAAAGTTTACATGTTCTGTGCCTCCCTTTCAGTAAGGCAAGACACCCAGAAAAACGGAGAAGTGTGCTGACTTGGAAGATAATTTGCCACCCCAGAGAAAAACAATGCTCCTTATCTACTACCATCCCTAGGCCACATGCTACTTTTGTATTCACGTTGCAATATCAATTCCAAATACCACTGGTCTCTTTGATTGCAGTTTCCTCCCCAAGGTTTATTTCCTCATAAAGGGCAGTGC
This sequence comes from Chaetophractus vellerosus, assembly GCA_004027955.1. NCBI lineage: Eukaryota > Metazoa > Chordata > Mammalia > Cingulata > Chlamyphoridae > Chaetophractus > Chaetophractus vellerosus. The sequence continues at coordinate 9,573 of PVKH010003198.1, read as the reverse complement.
TGCACCATACTTCTGTATTTCTGAGAGCTACATCTTTCCATCATGCTATATTTTTTTCCTTGTTATTCTGCCACGTTATGTCCTATCAATAAAAATTGACAGCACCCCCGGAAAAGAACAGGTTCAAAGCAGTGTTCAGAGTGATCAAGCGTGTGTCTAAGGGTACTTCCATGCAATGGGAGCTATCTGGATGTGGTCTACAGAACAACATCATCTGCAACACCCAGTAGAAATACAGAAATGCAAACTCTCAAGACCCACACCCAACAGAATCAGAAACTTCATTTTAGCAAGATCCCAATGTGATTCACATATACTTTAAAGTTTGAGAAGTAGAAGTTGTTACAAGGGCAAGGAGTGGGGGGAAGAGTCAGAGGGAATCAGAAGTACCAAGAAGAGTGTTTTATGTCCCCATTCAGCTCTACACTGGTCCTCAGGATTCTGATTCTGCCCTGCCTTAAGAGACTGGCCTCTAGGTAGTGGGTGGAAAAGCTGATAGAGATATGTCTTCTGTGTTTTTCCTTCATGGGAAGAATAGTAAGGCATCATTTAGTACTCTGTCCAGGGCTGGCCACGTAAGTGGTAAAATTCTAAAAAGCATTGTATCTCTGATGCAGAAGGTAGTGCCTTTTGTACCATAGATGTTCAGTAATAAATTGCAAATGGAATCTCAGGAACACCAAAATTATTAATTAAATATATAAAAATGTCACCACCTTGAAAGAAACTTTTGGTATATGGGCAGTTTGATATTATTTATGAATAATAAATAAAGAGATACAGATTATGTTTGTAAACTGGTCTGTTCCTCTGGGTGTGAAACCCTTTCATTGATTTAAATTCAAAGGTTTTAAGTTTACTTAATTAAATCAAATCAGGCCCTTTGAGTCCACCAGGTCAGTAGGGTGTGGTTCAGGGTTGTGTCCCTGTCCCCTTGGGCTATATAAATGGACAATCAATCAAGAAGACACACAGGAAAAGATACACAGAGGAATAGAGAGAGCTCCATAAATACCAGAGGACAGAACTTTGTCAACTTTGATCCTGGGGCACCAGAGAGAGCTGAGGCATTCGCCTGATAGTTTACAGCTGACCTCGTGAACAGACCAGAGCAGCTGAGAAAGCCCAGAAAGAAACGAGTCCTCTAGCCTACAGCTGAGATCAGAAGAAGCCAGCCCCACTGGAGCCTGAAGAGGAAGAGCAAGGCTGAACTTTCACAGGATGGGCAACCATCTTGCTTCAACATGGGGCAACAGATTTTGGTGAGAAAATACCTCTAATGGTATCTTGAGTTGGACTCTTTAGGGCCTTGTGACTGTAAGCTTTTACCCCAAATAAATACCCTTTATAAAAGTCAACAGACTTCTGGTACTTTGCATCAGCACCCCTTTGGCTGACTAATACAGTATATTCAACAGGATATCACCTCTCCTAGTAACTTCATTGCTACTGAGCAAATAAAAAATAACACTGTGTGGAATTTACGGTCTGTTCCAAATCTAAATCTCAAAAAGTGCATAGTCAAGTTTGGTTAAGCTAACACTCAAAACTACTCATTGACATCATAGAGTACTTATTCTAAATTTTTGAGGGCTTGTTTAAACCTAATTATTTGGTGTACAAGTGGTGGGAACTCAATAAATGCTGCTGACTGACAAGATTCACTCACCAATGGCTTGAGTTTCTCTGACTCAGTTCAACAACCTCAAAGGAAAAGAATTCACGGTCTTCAACATCCATTCTGAACCTGGGCAGTCTTTCACCAAAGCAAAGAATGCATTGCTTCTTTGTCTCCGGACTGCATATTGCTTATTACTGGCATGACATTCCAGTACCCATGAAGCACAAATACTGATCCCTGAAGCTGCTTTAACCTTTTCAAACTCTAACAACTTGATTGTCTGCCTCATTACACTCTCCAGACCTTCTCAGGGATGACAGCCTGAAGTGGAGGATTCTGCAGGCATCCTTCATTAGCACTTTCCTCACCATATCCTCACACAGCAAATGTCCCAGGAGTGCAGGCAGATAATTCAGCAACCATTCCTCAGTATTTTCGTCCTTCAAGTCCCTGGGCACATTTCCTAACTATAAAATCATGTGTGTGCTTTTTAATACCAATAGCTAAATGAGCTTTGCCCACCTCAGCTGGCCCCAGGACAAAGCCCTGGGGGTCCTCCACTTGCAGTTTTCCCATCACAAAGCAGGAGCACCAATAAAAACTCAAAAGCTCAAGAAACTGAGGTGAGGTATATGAAAATGAAAACCATTTGAAAAAGGCTGGAAAGTTACCCTAAGGTTACAATTACTGTCATTTTGGGGATCTGATATGAAGAGCCTGCTAATCCTTGCAGCTGCTTTGTAGGCTCGCCATTTTCATTACCATCCTGGGTTCCCCAGCCCCAACCATGCACTCCATCTGGCTCTGCGCCTTTGCTCAAGCATACCCATATCGTAGGCTTCCACATTTGGATCCTCCGTTCCACTTGATAATTGTCCACTCATCTGTGATGCCCTTGCTCAAATAACTTCTCTATTAACTCTACTTGCACCATAGATTGTTTTCTGTCCTGCAAGCAAATTTCATATAAACTATTTTTAGTGCATATCTCATTTATGGTAACTATTTTCATATGCTTCCACCCTAGAATGTTAGAGCAGGGATGGGGTCTTGGTCAGCAGTACATGCCCAGTGCTCAGCTAAGTACCTGACTCTGAGAAAACAAGAATATTAAAAACAATCAGAAGTTTATATCCCAAATTAGAGACATCTTCAGAAATATCTAAGAGTCACCAATATGCCTCCAAATTCCAAAGCCTTGTATTGATAATGTAAATGTAAAAATATTTACCCTAATGAAAAGCACAACACAAACAGATGAAATCCATTTGAAATACCAGTGAGCTACTCTCCTTGGAGGAATTTTAAAAACAGAGATGTAAACTACAGAAATTCCTTCTACTCTACAGGAGTTAATTAATTCTGTTTATCTAAACCAGAAGCAATAATCCCATTAATTATGAATGACTGAGAGGCATCTCAATCTTTACATGGACCAATTTCATCATATGGTTCCATAACCATATTATTTTCCTGAAAATGCTCCATAACTACTAATATGAGAGTACTGAAATGAAGCCAAAAGTAACATACTTTTATTATTTTTCAATTTAACAATGCAGTCACAAATTAAAAAAAAAAAAGAATGGAAAGAAAATCCAGGATCCAGGTCAAGAAAAACACCTTGAAGATATAAATGCTTGTCCTTAAACATATCCATTCTGTTTTTTATTTTAGTTCCAGCTATTTTCTTGAGAAAAACATGTGCTGTGTTATCCATCCATGAATTCTGAGTACTGAGGATATTCTCCACATGGTCACCATGCACATGCAAGGGAATATTTTCCATCTAAGAAATAAGTAGAGGGCTCTGCCAAGCGGGATAAAGAAAGATGGAGGGAATTTGTATTCCCATTTATGTGCTTCAACTTTTAATTAAGCAGTCACAAGAGATAAAAAAAATTCAAGCCCTTCTTTTTTTAGGAAGGAAAATATTATTCTAGAATACTTGAAATTGTGTCTGGCAGAAGCACCAGGGTGTTGAAGCACAGGATGGCGACTTTCCAGAGGGTGCTCATTTCTTTCCGATTATGCCTAAGAAATCCACTCTGAATCTTTACTTGACAGTAGATTTTTTGCCTGATAAGCATAACTAGTATATATAGCCATTTTCCTCACACATGAGTTAATGATACCATCAGGTGATCATCATCCTCCAGAAGCCATAGAATACAGTGGTTGAGCTTTCAGGCCCTGTATCCCAGGTCTCCCTCACAGTAAATTTGGACCAAGTTGCCTCACCTCTGGAAGGCTTGATTTCTTCCAAATGCCTTATTTAATCAATGTGGTGAAAATTTTCACATTTTCATATTTCTGAAATGATGATGTGTCATGCAGGTGCTATTGGCCTGAACTGAAGTTGAATTCTGCCAGAGAGGACTTGCATGTGCTCCTACCATGAGAAGTTTCTACCCATCCTGCACCCAGTGCCAAGATTGAGCCATGCAAGCGTTCTTGCTTTACCCATTTGTTTGATGGGTTTATTTTTCATTTACCCTTACTCTGAGGATATGGGTAGCCCTTTGGTGTCCCAGATTTATACGACTTTCTCCTATCTTAGGTGCTTTTTCTTTCTTTGTGGTCCATAAAATAGCAGCGCATCTTACAACTGAAGACAACTTAAACGTGTTGAACTATCTCAGGAGATAGAAGGATTAAATGAGATAAAGCATGGTAAGAGCCTAGGGCAGTGCATGGCATACAATAAGCACTCAGCAACTGTTCTCTATTATTTCCATCAAACAATCAATATCTAATTGTCACTAAACAGATCAACAAGTTAATTACTTAATTCTCTTAATCTATGTAGAAAATGAAGGCTTCAAAGTGAAGCAAGAAAGCCATTTGACACAACCCAACTATCTAGGACTGCTCCTTTGAAATGCTACGGCCGTCATGGCCTGCAGCTGGCTAAGGCCTCAAAGGAACAGGACTCAAGACAGCCTATTTTTCAGAAATGATCTGGCCAAATGTTTTAAAACCCTCTGCTGGTTTAGACTGGCTTTACAGAAAGCCTTCCCATTTTTTTGTTTTGTTTTGTTTTTTGTTTCTTGATAATGGAAAGAGGGTTTTAATCTCACAGAGTTCCTTCTTAAGATGCTCAAAATGGACTCCCCGGAGTTCTGCAGATGCTGCCTCAGCAGGGCAAGCGGGCTGGCTGGCAAAGACGCAATTCTCCTGGTATTACAAAGACTCGCTCGAAGGTCATGCTACTTTGCTAATTCAGTAAAACATAATTACACTGCAAAAAGCTGGTTCCTTTTTTTCCCCTCTTACTGATATACTAAGTTCTTGCAATTTAAATTGCTTAAATGCTAGGGCATTCACATTCATATGCAGTGGCAGTGTGTTCGTGTTTACTCAAAGAGCTCTGGACTTGGGCTTTAGACTGCAGAAGGAGCCAGTCAGCGTATGTGTAACGCACCGCAGTGGCACTATTTCTCTGTCTTTCCTGGGTCCAAATGCTTTTCCTCTACTGCTCAGGTTTACGGGAAGCAGACAAGTGATAGCAGATTGTGTATCCCCTTCAGAGATGCTTCACTGCACACCTCCAGGAGGCACTTTTCACATCACAGTCTATGCGAGACACAATCTGTGTGGCCGTAAATGGTAGCCCTGCTACCAGTAATTGGGATCAAAGCAGGATTCGTGACCTTTTTATAACCTGAAATGCATGTTGATTATTTGATAGTGTCACAACTAATAAAATACCATACCTTAAAAACAAATAAATACATAAATAAGTAATTTGCAACTACAGTAACTTTGGTTTAAACATTTATGTCTTTACCAAAATCTATTACTTATCTTCACTATGAACGATCTAGCGGCCAAAATATATGAGGCTTACAGTATCTAAAAATAAACCAGTTGTGTTGTTTGTAAGCATCAACCTAATACTGGCTTAAGTGGAACAAAATATGAGAGGGTTCATTAGGCCTCCGATTTATCCTCCTGAGTCTATCTTTTCAAAAGTCTCCACAAGAAGAACTTCACATTCAGTGGATAGCTGTTCTAAGAGGTCACATTTCTTAAGGTTACAATTTCTTCCTTGTCTGTAACAAAATCCATCCTTTTACTGCTAAAGGTATTTTCTGAAGATGAGTCCTTGAGAGGCGTAAGGACAGTTCTTCTTGTTAGTATAAAGCATTTCACACTCCCAAACTTTCATCCTCCTACAAGAAATCTGATATTATGAAATATCTCCTGCCAAAAATGGCAGTTTCCAAGACTCCTGTACAGTAATGTTTCTCCCCAAATCCTCAAATCAGATGCAGCCTTTACAGAGGTACAATAAATTTGGAAACATTGACTAAATATAATGAAATTTGTTCATCAAGCATTGGTCATTCAAACTTGTACATAATATAAAGTAATTATTATTATTTCTCCAGGTTGGTATTCTGTAATTCTTTTTTAAAAATTATTATTAAACAGCCCTTATTTAAGGCAGACTCCCCTCATCCTGGATTTGGGGTGAATGAACTCTGTACTACCTTAGCTCATCTTCTTCAACATCAAACTGGAGGAGTAGAAAGAGGCCACTTTTTCTAGTTTTGGCAGAACAAGCAGGCACCCACACCAGAGTAGGGGTAGCCCCGATGGTCCAGGGAAGGATGGTAGAGCAAATTGCTGCAACAGTCTGTGGTGGGAGGACAGGTTCAGGGCACAGCAGAAACTTTCAGCAAGTGATACCTTTATTGTACAGAATAAAGAGTCCAGAAAGGGCAAATCTCTTGTCACTTACATGGCACAGAGTCCAAAAGAGCAGGGGAAGAAGTCCCATTAGGGTCAGTCTCCTAGGGTGACTGTAAACTGCTCTGGGTCAGGGTTGAGAGATGTTAGTGTTACATGCCCCACTTCGTACCTGAGAAGAGAGACCCTATCTATATTGTTTGAATGTGGTTTTTATCCATCTCAGCAGAAGGGGCCCTGCCACTGAGGACTCTTCTTCTGATGAGCATCTGGAGCTGCTTGTCCCCAGTTTCCCAGTTTAAGATCTGGCCTGGATTTCCTATTAAATTAAACATCTCCTCCAGGTTGTGGATTAGCACACAATATAAAAGGAGTTGGATAGCATAAGGGAAGGCTAGAGGATGGCCTCTTAACCTGTTTGTGACTTCCCCAGAGAAGGAAGTGGGGGTAGGTGAGGTCTGGGCATTGGCAGCTTTAGAGGTGTCTGTGATTTCCCTCCCAGGGATGTCTGAGCCGGAGAATTGTGAAGAGGGCATCCAGATTGGAGAATAAACCCACGCTGAGTGTCTGAGCCTTAGAAGGAGGATAGGGCATCCACACAGGGGACAGCCTGGGGCAGGTTATCAGGCCATAAGCCTGGTAGTAAGGGCTTCACAGAGTTTTATCTTGCTAAAAGCTTCTGGGAGAAATGTGCCAGAAATGGGTTGTCTTTTACAATGGGGATTTATTAGGTTAAAAGCTTACAGTTCTGAGGCTGTGAAATTGTCCAAATCAAGGCATCATCTGGAGACAGTTTCTCATCAGGAGATGCTTTCTTCCCCAAGCTGCAGTTGTGGGCAGTTGGGCATATGGCAGTGGTGGCTCATATCTCCCCTCCCCTTTGGGCCTTGTTACTTTCATCTTCTGGTTAAAATAGCTTCCTCTCAGGTTCTGTGTTCTGTTGATTCCAGCTTCTGGCTTCCAGAGCCTTCTCTCTCAGCTTCTGGTTTCTCTCAGTCTCTGTAGCTTTTTTCTGTGCCTGTGACTTTTTATTCCTCCATTTATAAAGGACCCTAGTAAGGGGATTAAAACCCATCCTGCTTCATGCAGTCTAATCAAAGGCCCTTAATGTAAGTAATTTGATCAAAAGTTCCCACCTACAATAGATTTACATGCACAGGCATGGATTCGCCTTAAGGGCATGATTTTCTGGGGTCCATAACAGCTTCCAACTGCCACACACAGGGTCTGGGAGAAAGGGAGAAAGTGGCAAGGTGTGGCATGCCAGAGCCCAAGCACAGTGAGGAGACACTCATGTGTGGAAGAAATAGCAGTGGAAATGGGAAATTGGTTACATGCAGAAGATGATAGAAGATGTAAACAGATAAGGATTATGGGTGCCAGGATTTTCACTGTTGGAGAAGTGCTTTACAAATATGCAAACCAAGAAAAAGAGAATGACCCTCTGGTATTGTGGTGTTGAGTTGTAATTATAAGTCTTAGTGCAAACCTGGAGTTTTCAATATATAGAGATAGTGAAATAAATATAGATGTAAACACATGTTTGATTAGGTGGGGTTTGGCAAGCTGAGTGTGAATATATTTTTTTCACAAATACATACACATGAATATATGTATGTACACACAAATACACACATTTATATTCCCTAGCTTTATCCATGGAGAAGGGCAGAGAACAGCAATATGCCAATAAATGAGCATACCTAGTGCCCATATCTTGGCTCCTGAACACCATTCTCTACTAAAAGGAACCAGGGCTATGTGGAAAGCAGCCTGAATACAGGTCTGGGCCAGGAAAAGTACCCAATTGCCCTAGAACGTATTTCTATATCAGGGAGCAAGGAAGTACTCAAAGAATGATAGGCACATATGTCAAAAGAACACAGAAGGGTAACAGATGTGGATCAAGCGATTGGGCTCCTGTCTACCATATAAGAGGTCCAGGGTTCATTTCCCAGGGCCTTCTAGTGAAAGGCAAGCTGGCCCATGCAGAGTGTTGGCCCACGCAGCATGCTGGCCTGCGCAGGATTGCTGGCCCACACAGAGAGTTGGCACAGCAAGATGACGCAACAAAAAGAGACACAGAGGAGAGACAGTAAGAGATGCAGCAGACCAGGGAGCTGAGGTGGTGCAAGGGATTGAGAATCTCTCTCCCACTCCAGAAGGTCCCAGGATCGGTTCCCAGTGCCATCTAAAGAGAAGATAAGCAGACACAGAAGAGCAGACAGTGAGCACAAAACAATGAGGGGGGGAGAAGAAATAATAAAATAAAATAAGTCTTTTAAAAAAAAACAAAAACCACAGAAGTCAACTTAAAAAGACTCCAACATCCAAATCAGAACGACTAGAGTATCAAAATAAATGATGATGATAATTGACTGTAACCCATTGAATGAAATAGGAAACCACGAGTCATTTAATGAATAAATTGAACATTTGATGATGAATGAGATATTTACATAGTTTCAAAGTACCGCTCCTCAAAATATTCATTAATTTCAAAGGGGAAAGAGTAATTTTGCAGTGGAGAAGCCTGGAAGGCACCACCTTAATCAAGTGATCTACAGGAAGATCATCAGTAGTAAGATATATCAAAATTGCGCCAGCTGACAAGATGCAATGAGAAGAATGCAGCATTATATTTGCAAATATTAATTACCTGAATCTAATCATGAGGAAACAACAAATGAAGTCAGACAGGAAGACATTCCCTACAAAATAAATGGCTTACAATCTTCAAAAATATCAATGTCTTGAACGTCAAGGTAAGTCTGAGAAACTGCTCTAGACTTAGGGATCCAAAAAGATATGATAGCTCAATGTAACACATGATTCTGAATCAGATATTTTTCTATAAAGGGTATTATCAAGAAAATTGGCAAAACTTGAAAGGGGTCTGAGGATTAGATAATAGTAATGCATGAATATTAATTTCCTCACCTTGATGGTTGTACTGTGGTTATGTAGTATAAAGTCTTTGAGAAATATAGAGGAGTATTGGGAGCAGCGTGGCAGAAGAACATCAGATTTGCAATTAATTCTTAAATGGTTCAGGAATAAAAAGTTATTCCAACTTTTTGTAAATTTATGATAAGTTCAATATAAATAGTATTTTAAACATCACGTAGATATAAAGCATATTACTGGTAAAACTGGCAAATGTTGAAAATAGTTTGTATGTTAGATAATAATATTATACCAACGCTAAATTTCCTAAGTTTGATCTTTTTTTATTATTATTATATATCCCCCCCCCC
>PVKH010003197.1:0-25588 GCA_004027955.1 Chaetophractus vellerosus | reverse complement strand
AGTATTTTCCACTTTTACCTCTTCTCTTTCTACTTAAGCATTATCTTGTCACCCTATTTTATGTTACATTCCAACTTTAAACTATTTTTCCATTTTTCATATTTCCTAAATTTTCCCCATTCATTTTTCGAGTTTTATAAAAAAAATATGTCTTGTCATATATTGTTTCATTTTCTTAATGCCTTTTATCTTCTTTGAGAAAGTATATTTCAGTACATAGTGTAAATCATGATGAAGAGCTTTCATTCATTTGGGGTTACTCCTTGTCTAACTATATTATTTGATACTTGAAAATAACATGATTTTTTTTCTGTTGGTATTTATATGATTTTTAAAAATTACAGACAGAAGTGAGATTCAAAATAGCTTTCACAAAAACAGAACTGTTTCTGTGTCTAGATGTTTTGTGAAATGTTTTAAAGTATCAAATCTTTCTTCCTGATATTTCTGGATTCTGTACCTCTACCACTCTTAAAAATGCATCTTCACTCTCATTTCCTCTATTGTACCCATTGTTACATATTTTTTTCTACATGTGACTAAGGAATATTCCTTTTAACATATACTCCTCTCTTGAAGTGAAACATGTATTACCACATTGCCAAAATCTAGTCCTTCTCCATAAATGTGTATATATATATATATTTAAAATAAATTATTTGGTATTTTCAATTATATGACATATTATATTTCATTTCTGAATTATTTTATTTTTGTATATTTATATGTATTTTATTCCTACAATTATTAGATTTCAGTTTCTTATATTTATTTTTTTTATGTATCCTAGGGGCACATTTTTAAAAAATTATATATTCTCCCCTTTCTGCTTGTTCTTGCTGTGTTGATTTTTGCATTCTTCTGTGTCTACTTGTCTCCCCCCCATTGTGGGGACCTGCCAAGTCAGCTCACTGGGCGGTGGCCTTGCCCATTTGTGGGCAGCCTTGCCTGTTTGCAGGTGGCTTGTCCTGCTTGTGGGTGGCTTGTCCTGCTCATGGATGGCTTGTGCTGCTCATGGCAGCTTTGCCCTGCATGTGGCAGGTTTGCCCTGCCTATGACAGCTTTGCCCTGCCCATGGTGACTTTGCCCTGGCATGGTGGCTTGCCTCCTCAAGGCAGTCTTCCCACTCAAGGAGGCCCCAGGAACTGAACCTGGGGCCTCCCATGTGGTAAACCAGTGCTCTACCAATTGAGCTACAGCCAGCCCCTCTTATATTTATTTTATATTTAAATTTCTTTGTTTTTATACTTTATGTTTGGTTAGTTGACTTAGTTATTAACTTCCTTTCTATTTAGTTTTAAATCAATCTATTTTCATACATATTTGGTGTTATGTTGGTGAATGGCAGTTCATATCAGAAAATTTTAAAAAATTTATCTTGCTTTAGATTAACAATCACATATGCCCTGGGTCATTTATACCTGGATTACAATATTCCCACCATATGGCTTTATACCTATCCTCAGGCACACACACACCCACATCCCCCAATGTAATCTTTATATTTCCCATGGCACCAAAGGATTGTCCTTAATTCTTGTCTTTGCTCCATTAAAGTACTGCTTTCTAAATAATATTTAGAAAGAATAAATTCATTTAATGTGGTTTACTGAATTGTTTTTTTAAAGATTTATTTTTTATTTATTACATATCTCCCCCCCCCCTTTCTGCTTGCTCTTGCTGTGTGTCCATTCTTGTGTTCCTCTCTGTCTGCTTTGTCTCCCCCCTGTTGCAGCGAGATGCTGGGACCAGTCACCACGCAGGTGGCTTTGCCCTGCTTGTGGGTGGTTTCTGCTTCCATTCACGGCCAGCTCTGCTTCAGTTAGCAGGTGGCTGGCTGTGCTCTGTTCACGGGCGACCTTCCCTGCCCATGGCAGCTTTTCCCTGTCCATGGCAGCTTTTTTCCCTGCCCATGGCAGCTTGCCCTTCTCAAGGTGGTCTGCCTGCTAGGAGAGGTCCCTGGGAACCGAACCCAGGGCCTCCCATGTGGTATACCAGCACCCTATCCACTGGGTTATATGGCCGGTCCCTGAATTGTTAAAATTTAAGAACACATCAAAATATTTCAGGCATATTCTACTATGAACTTATTATTAAAACTTGAATACATGGACCTTAGTAGTAATTCAGTTCTTTGAAACCATAAAAATGTAGGTATCCTACAATGAACTACCATTCCAGGATTTCAGGATTGCACTCACAGACTGCTATAACCTGGGGACTTCTTGCTGCTCACTGAGGGGTGGTCATTTGTTGAAGTCATTCTACACTGTTCATAGCTGCATCTATAAAACCCATGGTGAACATTATACTCATTAGTGAAATACTGAAAACCTTCCCCTTGAGGTCTAGCCACAGCAATTGGGTAAGAAAAAGAAAGTCATCAAATTGGAATGGAAGAAGGAAAACTATCCTTATACACATGTGATATAATCCCTTAAATACAAATTCCAAAGAATCCACATTACTAATGTAATAATAACAGCATTAAGCAAATTGCATTGTACTAGATATACACACCAAAGTCAGATCTGTTGATATAGTAGAGCAAAAAAAGAAAAAAATCTGAAATGGATTGTTTTCAAAGTCCATTCAATAAGCCTCTAACAAATAAATATCTAAGAATGAATTTAATGAAGGGGTGAAACACTTGAACACTAGCAAACATACCTGAATGAAACTGAAGACCTAAACATATGGTGAGACATGCATTGTTCCTGGATGAGAAGACTCTGTACTGTTCTAATATCAATATTACCCACAGGAAACTACAGATTCAATATAATAGTTATAAAAATCCCAACAGCATCTTAGTGGAGCAAGAAGGCTTTGGTTTAGGTGCACAGTCACTGGCTCTCAAGCATAGGATGGCTGATTGGGGATGGGAGCCTGACCAGGTGGTATTTTATGGGAGCTGGGGGACTGAGGTCTTAAGTGCATCAGTCTGGAGGCAACTGGACTGTGAGGTGGACTGCTCAAAATAAAATCATGAGTTCTTTACTCCCCAGATGTAAACACAGGTGGCTAAACCCTGTTCTCTGGACAGGGGGCTAAGCAGTCCGAGTCCATGCCGTTAGACCAGTGAGGGTGGGAATAAACTTTGAGAGTGGAAAGGTTCTGGGAAAGGGCAGAGAGGGGTTTCCTTTCTGTGGGTTTGGTCACCAGGACACCATACCAGTTTTTGGGCATGAATTAGCCAGATGGAAGTGGTGCTGGGCTGAGGGGAGAGGAGAATCTGCTGTGCACAGTAATTTAACTAACTGTGACATAGATGCAAGGCTCAGAAAGGGGTGGAGTCAGCAATTTTACAGCTCCATGTTGAGTAACACAGTCTTAGCTCCCCTGTGGGAGTCAGGAAGTGGGAATTAATAGATAAGTCCCCACAAGCCTATTTGGGGTCCCCTCACAGGATGGGGTGGTCTAGAAGAGGCATTCTTTAAGGACCCTTATTACATCAAAAAAAAAAAAAGTGAGAGACAGAAATGTATTGACTTGCTTTAATCACTAAATTCTGCCTCAAAGCCTGAAGAGAGAAGGCTGCAGGGCAATTGATTAATGAACAAAGGCTGAGAGGTCCACAAGGGCCCAAAAGGAATGATGTTCTTCCTTAGCTTTGACTGCATCCTTGTGTGCTTCTTACCTCTACTCTCTCCTCATTTTTAAACACTTGAACACTGAATTCCCATCTTGGAGAGCTCTGCCATATTATCCAAGAGAGTAGCAACAGCCCCCAAGTGTAGGGGCAATGTCTGGCAAAGGAGGATGATCCATTGATGGGCCCTTGTTACTGATGATTAGCCTTATGAGTCTTTGCTCTTGAAATTGAAACAGCCTACTGTTATGGGGTGCCTAAGAGTTGCCTCTTGAGAACCTCCTTGTTGATCAAATGTGGCCTCTCTCTAAGCCAAACTCAGCATATGAATGCATTACCTACCTCCCAGCATGGGACATGACTCCCAGGGATGAGCCTCCCTGGCAATGAGGGATTATTTACAAATGCCAACAGGCAGGATAACTGGAAAAAGTCTTTGAATAAAAGGGGGAAATGGTAAAGACAAATGAGTTCATAGGGCTAAGAAGCTTCAAAGTGAGTCAGGAGGTCAACTCAGAGGTAACACTTATGCAGATCCCAATAAGACCTCCTAGGCTTCCAATATGGATATCACCCCAAACAGAGGGCCTCCTGAGGGCTTTGGAGATATCCAGGTCCTATATCAGGGCAGATAGCCCCAGACTTTGGTGCCTTACCAGTGGGTCCTCATTTGGAATCCTTGCTCCTGATAGCGACAGAGTCTGACTGAAATATGTCTTCACTGCACATGGCCCATCTGTCTCTTCTATTCAAAACTATATTTGATGCCAGAGCTTTAGGTGTACTTCCAGAGACCAGACCCTATGCATTATCCCTGTGCCAACTGGGTCCAGAGGCTCTGTGGACCTGCAATTCCTACTCTATAACTCAATGGACTCACCCAGGACACCTAGTGAGGAGATGATGATGGACGATGGCTATCCTGGGGAATGGAGAGAGTCTGCAGCTGCAGGCAGGCTAATCTCTTCCATGGTATCCATGGGATATAAGCCCCCCTCTCACTTGGTGGTGGAGGAACCATCACCATCCTAGGTTCCTCAGGGTTGGGGGAAGAGCTTTGGACTAGAGTGGACTTGTTGGTGTCCTGTTATAGACTTATTGTGATTCATGCAATGGAAGAAATTACAAAACTATGTGGAGCCAGGGAACACTAGATGCTTTGGGGGCAGGGAGAGGGAAAGGCAGCTGTAATATGGGGGCTTTTTTGGGACTTGGGAATTGTCCTGGGTGATGTTGCAGTGGAGGATATAAGCCATTTTATATCATGTATCATGCAGAACTGTGTGGGAGAGAGAGTGATCTACAGTCTGAACTGTGGTCCATGCTTGGTGGCAAAGCCCCAAAATGTGTATATGTGTTACAGGTGATATGCCACATTGATGAAGGTTGTTGGAGGTTGTTCAAGTTGTGGTAGATGGGGCATATGGGTACCCCTAAAATTTCTGTGTAACATTTATGTAATGAATGTATCCAAAAAAAAATTCCAGCAGCCTTTTTCTTTTTTTACAGAAATTGAAAATCTGGTTCTCAAATTAAATGGCTTCAATTAGAGTCTTGAATAGGCAAAATAATCACCTTTCTCCCTTGTGAGATTGGGATAGATTAATTTATGTGACATGAAGGGGACTTTTGCGGAGATCTGGCTGATGTAGGTAGGAATTTGGGGGATTCTCAGGGATATTGGGTTTCAGAGAAATTTGGGTTGTAATTCTCCTTGGTAATGGAGGGCCACTGTTTTCCTGTAAGTCTCTTGGGGTCTCAGAAGCAAGAATGTGGAATATGTCAGAGACTAGAGCTGTGTTTCTCCTTTGGTGGATTTTCCTTCAGGCTGGGTGCAGACTTGGGTTCTCAGAAGGAAGTGGAGGTCTCTGAAAGAACAAATAATGGACCATCTCCCCTCCCCTGTATACCCTAAATCATAGGATCTGCATTGAGTTAAGCATAAGCAAAAGTATGAAACTTTATTCAACATCACCTGTGACCAGTAAAATTCATAAGAATCTAGAAATTCTCACAGCTACATCTTTTGGAATGAACACAATCTAGGTGAGGAAGGACTTAAATAGGGAAGGTACACATTCCAGGCTGCAGAGAGGGTTGTTCAGATCTTTAGTCAGGGAGAAAACTGTGTTGACTACCTCTAGAGAAGTTCTTACATCACTGATTGTAATTTTCAACTCCAAAATTTCTATTTCAGTTGATTTTATACTTTCTAGCTCTTTATTTATATTCTCTATTTGGTAAGACATCATTTGAATGTTTTCCTTTTACTCACTGACCAGATTTAAAATTGATAATTTAGATACTAGTCCAGGAAAATGGCATTGATGTAGGTGGGCACTGCTCAGCTCTTCTGCAAAAAATGGCAGAGAGGGTTCAGGGGCCTAACCTGAGTGAGCTGTTTTGGGAATCCACAGAGCAGGAGGCTGCAGGCATCATTCAGGAGGGAACTGGAGAAAGATAAAGACCCTAAGGGAAAACTGTGATTTTCTCACCCCTGTTGTTGGAAAGGGCAGCAGGTAAGACCCACACTCAAGGCAAATAATCTCCTTGGAACCCCTGGCTCTCAAATACCAGCTGAGTGGGAGGGAGCATTCCCTGGGAGGAAGTGGGTCTGGTGAAGGATGGAGAGTGGTTTCCTTTCTGTGGTTTGGGCACCTGAGCCCCCTTTGAATCTCCGGGAGGATACCAGCTAGCATTAAATTGGCCCCATGGAGAGGGGAGGGGGAATATGCTCAGGCAGGCTGTCACACCCACCTGCCCTGGTAGAGAGGAACTTGGTCAGGGTGGGGGTAGAGAGAGTGGCACCTAACTAGCTCACTCCCTGAAAACTGTTGGAAGTCCAACTCCCTAAGGCAAACAGGCAGGAAGAGCCAGATGAGCTTTCAAAAGGCTATTTAGCTTAGAGAGCTGCTGTAGCACAGGAGGGGAATTCCTGCCTTGCATGTAGGTCCCTGGTTTGAGCCTTGGTGCCCCCTAAGAGAAGGGATCCAGGGAGAGAGAAGACACACAGCTAGCACCTTACAATAGGGAAATTATGGACCGAGTTTCTATTGTTTTGTTTTATGGTTTTTTGGGGGATTTTTTTTTCTTTTTCCATTATTTTACTCACTAAAACTGAATACATCACCTGTGGAGGGCAGGCTGCAGGGTGAATGATTGATTGATGAGCACCAGCAGTCTGAGAGGATCTTTAGGGGCCTAAGAGGGAAGGCTGTTTTCCCTGGGTTGTTTCTTGGCTACTGTTTTGTTTCTTGTTTGTTCTTTTCACGTTGTTTCCTTTTTTCTTTTACTTATTTTTCCAACCTACTTTATTTCTCTTCTTTCCCTCATTTTTCTGTCTTCAGACTTCTATTGCTTTTCTTTCACCCCACCACCACTTCTTGTTTGGTCTTTAGTTTTCTTTTTCTCTCTCTCCTTTTTCCCCTTTTTTTCTCTTCTCATCTGTTTGACCTTTTAATTCATTCTATTTTTCTCTCTATTTTGTTTCTTGCTTCATTTTTTCCCTCCTTATCTGCCCAGAATTTTAATGCATTCTCTTTTTCTGTTTCTTGTTTTAATTTTTTCTGTCCCACCTCTCTTTATTCTTATTCCTTTGCATTTTTATGACTTTTTATTCATGTAACTTATTGTTTTGGTCAGCCACAGGTGTGCCTTTTGAAATACACCAAAGATTGGTCAGTCTTTATAAAGGGTATTTATTTGGGGTAGATGCTTACAGTTACCAGGCCACAAAGCATAAGTTTCTTCTCCTACCAAAGCCCACGTGTTGGAGTAACATGGCTGCCAACGTCTCTAGGGTTCAGGCTTCCAGGTTCCTCTGTTCCCAGGGCTGCATTTCTCTCTGGGCTTAGCTTCTGCTTCTTCCACAAGTTCAGCTGTAGACCATGAGGTTCTCTATGCATTGCATCTCTCCACAAGGCAGCTGTAGACTATCGGGCGAACGGCTCACTCCAACATCAGAACTGCTTCTCCAATCCAATTCTCTAAATCTCTGCAACTCAGATCTGCTGCCTAGCCTTTATACTTGAGACCACACCCACTGAGGGGTGGGGCCCAACACCCTCCTGATGTGGGCCAGTTAATGCCCTTATCATAAACCAACCATACCCAGATGAACAGATGAGTTACAAGCATAATCCAATTTATATTATTGGAATTCATAATTACATAAAACTCAAACCATTACACTTAGTTTCAGAGCTCTTGCATGGTTCCTCTTACACATTTTTTGTATTCTGAGTTCTATTATTCATATTCCCTTTTCTCTGGTCCTAATTTCTTTTTCCAAGGGAACACAGACAACTGAAAGGATATAGAATAAGGAACAAAGCTTCAAAACATTAATCTTGCTACATGCAAAAAAACAACAAAATAAAACCTGAGAGTAGAAAGAGAAGCTAACAAATAAGCCCATCAAGACAGATGCCTAGACACAATAAAAAATTACAAGCCATATTAAGAAGCAAGAAGACATGGCCCATTCTAATGAACAAACTAAAAAATGGTAGGAGATGCACAATGGGGAACAACTAATCAATGATGTCCAAACAAGTATCATGAATCAAATTAATGAAGTGAAGGAAGAGATAAAGGATACTGAGAAGACACTGGGGGAACATACTGAAGAAACTGTAAACATACATAAAAAGATAATGGAGCTGATGGTGATGAATGGCAGACTGCAAGAAATCAAAAATACCCTGAAAGCATGTAGATTTGAACAGGCAGAGGTCAGAATCAGCAAAGCAGAAGATAGTACAGCTGAAATCAGACACATGGTAAAACAGATAGATAAAAAGACAGAAAAATCCAGGAGGAACTTAGGGATTGGAATGCCAACATGAAATGCACAAATAGGGACAAGAACAGACAAATGCACACCAATGTTCATAGCAGCATTATTCAGTACTGCCAAAAGTTGGAAACAACCCAAATGGCCATCAACAGATGAATGGATAAACAAATTGTGGAACATACATACAATGGAATATTACTCAGCTGTAAGGAGGAATGCAGTGTTAACACACAGGACAACATGGATGAATCTTGAAGACCTTATATTGAGTGAAGCAAGCCAGGCACTGAAGGACAAATATTGTGTGGCTTCACTGATATAAAGTTAATCAAAATAAGAAACTCACAGTCCTAGTGTCTAGAAGATAGGTTTACAGGAGACAAAACGGGAGAAGGTTGTGAGCCAACGCCCATATGAGAAAAACCCATAAGGTGGAGGGGAGTAGTTGTGCCATGGAGGGGCATGACAGTGATGCAGTCATGCTATTGGGTTGGGTGGTGCTGGTTTGTGAGGGGTTAGGGAGTGGAGGGTGTGTTGGACTGTCCATGGAATTGGGGGGAAGGTTGGGGAAGGGAGCAGGTGAACACTGGGGATTTGCAGGTATGTGGTTGAAACTACAACACTGGGAAAGTTCTTTTGGCAAACATTTCAGGGGAGGGTTACTAGTTTAGCATGTTTAATGTGGGGAGCATGCGGGACTCGGTGCACCTGAGGCAGGCTTCTAGGGAGTGAGTGTTCATCTTGTCATAGTGTGTTCTATCAGTGGGTGGAGATCCACATAAAGAGTGGGAAGGTGCTGGACTCCCATCCTGGGGAGTCCAGCTATGTTCTCAAATACAGGGGCAGGAGTCTCTCAAGAGCATAGGCAGTGCCTAATAGGGTAGGACAGGCCAGTATGTCAAGCCCTCAATGTAGTTGTAAGAAACTGTGAAACTTTTTCTTCAAGGAGTGAAGCTTGGTGTTTGTCCTAATTCATGAGGGAAGGGGGAGGGAGGAATAAAAAAGATGGAATATGGTGCATTTTTGGGGTGTTGGAATTGTTCTACAAGATCTTGCAATGGTGGATACAGGCCATGTTAAATTTCAACAAAATTTATAAAAGTGTATGGTCCAAAATGTAAACCATAATGAAAATCATTGACCATGGCTAGTAGCAATGTTTCAATATTTGAACTTCAATTGTAACAAATAAACCATCCACATGTAAATGTTTTCAATAAGGGAAAGGGGAAAGGGGGGAGGATGTTGGGTATATGGAAATCCCCTATATTCTGTATGTGACATTACTGTAATTAAAGCTTCTTTGAAGACAAAATTTAAAAACTAAGACACTGGGGGAATAAACAGGAAAGTGTCACTGAATATACAATAAAACAGGGCATTGGTTAAGGTGCACAGTCACTGCCTCTGAAGCAGAGGATGGCTGATTGGGGAAGGGAGCCTATCAGGGTGGTCCTTTCCAGGAACGTGGGAGACAGAGGTTTTAGGTGCATCGATCTGGAGGCAGCTGGAGTGTTAGTTGGACTGTTCAACATAAAATCATGAGTTCTTTACCCCCAGCTGGAAACACAGGCGGCTAAACTCAGTTCTCTGGATGGGGGCTGGGCAGTCCGAATCCTCACCAGTAGACCTGTGAAGGGGAGAATAAACCCTGAGAGTGGGAAGGTTCTGACAAAGGGTGGAGAGGAGTTTCCATTCTGTGGGTTTAGTCACCAGAACCCCCTACCAGTTTATGGGAGTGAATTAGCCGGCTGGAAGGGGTGCTGGGCTGAGGGCGGAAGGCTCTGCAAAGGGTGGTCCCAGTAATTGTACAGTTCCATGCTGAGTAACACAGTCTCAGTTCACCTGGGGGAGTCAGGCAGTGGGAAGTAATAGATAAGTCTCCACAAGCCTATTTGGGGTCCCCTCACAGGACGGGGTGGTCCAAAAGAGGCATTCTTTAAGGACCCTTATTACATCAAAAAATAGAGAGACAAATGTAGTGACTTGCTTTAATCACTAAATTCTGCCTCAAAGCCTGCAGTGAGAAGGCTGCAAGGCAATTGACTAATGAACACAGGCTGAGAGGCTCCACAGGGACCCAAAAGGAATGCTGTTTTTCCATAGCTTTCACTGCATGCTTGTGTGCTTCTTACCTCTTCTCTCTCCTCCTTGTTTTTTTTTTGCTTTTTTTTTTAATTAAGTGCTGATAGCTTTTTTCTTCTTTGCTGGTCCTCTTTATCCTTGACTTTCCATCCTCTGTGTATACTGATTGTGTCTACCAACACTATCTCCTCTCCTTCCTTCATCTTTCTACCTTCAGCTTACTGTTGTGGTTCTTACATTCCACCTTTTTTCATTCATTCTCAACTTCACCCTTGTTAAGTTCTTTCTTGTCTATTCTGTTCTCTTTTCTTTCTTTCTTTTTGCATTAGCTTTTTTATTTTATCCTATTCTTTATTATTTTTCTCTCCTCATCATTCTGGCCCTATAAAATATTCTATATATTCTTCTCATTTGATTCCCCATTCCATTGTAGGCACTCCAATTTTTCCCCTATCACTCTACACTGCCTACATGAGTTAAATATTCAATTTACTAAATATCATATGGCCCTCTTTTCTAACTTTAATCAATAGTACCATTATCCCTTTTCCTTTCTTACCCATTTTGTTGCTCTGGCCCTAATCTTCTTCCTTCAAAGGAACATAGAAAAAAACAAGGAAATATAACAAGGGGAAGAAAGTATAAATGAGAAAACTTAACATACACACAGAACTAGAGGCTAAATAAAACTGTAGAGCAAAGAAAAGCTAATCATGTGCATAAACTCATCAAGATAAAATGATGACCAGAGGGCAACAAATAATTACAAGCCATACTGAGAAAATGGATGACATGGACCATTCCAAATAACAAACCAAAAATCAGGAAGAGACACAGAACATAGAACAACTAATCAAAGTTGTCCAAACAAATATCATGGACCAACTTCATGAAATGAAGTAAGAGATTAAGGATATTAAGAAGACACTGGGAGAACATACTGAATAAATTGCAAACATACATGAAATGATAACAGATATGATGCTGATGAATAGCATAATCCAAGAAATAAAAAAGATGAGGATTCACATAACAGCAGATTTGAACAGTCAGAAGAAAGAATTAGTAATCTGGAAGACATTACATGTGATATCAAACAGATAGTGGAAAAGATAGATAAAAAGATAGAAAATAATCCATCAGGGATTCAGGGATTTAACTGATAGCACAAAATGCACAAACATCTGCATTATAGGCATCCCAGAAGGAGAAGAGAAGGGAAAAGGAATAGAAGGAGTTTTGAAGGAAATAATGGCTGAAAACTTCCCAACCCTAATGAAGGAGATGGATGTACATATCCAGGAAGCAGAGAGCACCCCAAACAGTATAAATCCTAACAGGCCAACCACAAGACTTATACTTTTCAAAATGTCCGATGCTCAAGACAAAGAGAAAATACTCAAGGCAGCAAGAGAAAAGAGAAGCATCACTTACAGGGGAAGCGCAATAAGATTAAGTGCTGACTTCTCAGCTGACACCATGGAGGCAAGAAGACAGTGGTATGACATAGTCAAGGTACTAAAATTTAAAAAAAACTTCCAACCACGAATTCTCTATCCAGCAAAGCTGGCATTCATAAATGACGGAAAGCTCAAAATATTCACAGATAAACAGAAATTAAAGAAATATGCCAACAAGAAACCTACACTTCAAGAAATACTAAAAGAAGCTCCAAAGGTTGAAAGGAAAAACAGGAGAGAGAGAGTTGGAGGAGAGTGTAGGGACAACAATAATGATATGAAGAGAAACAAAAACTATACAGGACATACATAAACCCAAAGAAAATATGGCGGATGTAAGAAATTCATTGAGAGTAGTAACACTGAATGTTAATGGATTAAATTCACCAGTCAAGAGGTGCAGATTGGCAGAATGGATAAAGAAATATGACCCAAATATATGTTGTTTACAAAAGACCCACCTTAGACCCAGGGATTCAAGGAGGCTGAAAGTAAATGGCTGGAAAACAAATTTACAGGAAAATAATAACCAAAAAAGGGCAGGAGTAGGTATTCTAATATCAGACAAAAGAGACTTTAAAGGCAAAACAGTCATAACAGACAAAGATGGACACTATATATTAGCAAAAGGGGCAGTCCCTCAATAAGAGAGAACAATCATAAACCTTTATGCACCGAATCAGGGTGTCTCTAAATATGTGAGGCAAACACTGGAAAAAATTAGTGGAGAAATAAATGCCTCCACCATTATCACCATTACACAGAACTTCTACACAGACAATCAGTAAAGAATCAAAGAACATGAATAATACATTAGAGGACCTGGACCTAATAGACATATAGAGAATGAAACACCCTAAAAAAGCAGAATATACATTCTTCTCGAGTGCACATGGATCATACTCCAAGAGAGACCACATGCTAGGGCACAGAAAAACTCTCAATGAGTTCAGAGTGTTTGAGATTATACAAAGTAATTTCTCTGACCACAACAGAATGAAATTGGAAATCACTAAGGGCCAGAGAAATAGATTAGGTACGAAGATATAGAAATTAAACAACACACTCTTGGACAAACAGTGGGTCAAGGAGGAAATCTCAAAGGAAATCAGCAAATCAAATGAAAATGAAAACACAGCATATCAAAACCTATGGGATGCAGCCAAAGCAGTACTGAGAGGGAACTATATAGCTCTATATGCATATATTACAATAGAAGAAAGACATAAAAATGAAGTATTAACTGCACACCTGAAAGGATTGGGGAGAAAAAACAACAAACTAACCCTAAAGGAAGCAGAAAGAAAGAAATAACAAAGATCAAAGCAGAGCTAAATGAAATAGAATAATAGAAAGAACTAGAAAAAATAACCAAAACCAAAAGCTGGTTCTTTGAGAAGATCAATAAAATTTGCACACCCTTAGCCAGACTAACAAAGAAAGAGAGAGAGCAGATGCAAATACACAAAATAAGGAATGAAGAAAAGGATATCACTACTGACCCCACCGAAATAAAGCACATCATAAGAGGATGCTTTGAAAAATTATATGCTAACAAGAATGATAATTTAGAGGAAATGGACAAATTCCTAGAAACTCACAAGCAGCCTACACTGATGAAAGAACAAATCGATGAACTCAAAAGTCTAATTACAAGTAAGGAGATAGACTCAGCCATTAAAAACCTCCCAACTAAGAAGAGCGTAGGACCAGATGGCTTCACAGCTGAATTCTACCAAACATTCTGGAAAGAACTAACACCAATCCTGCCTAAGCTCTTCCAAAAATAGAAATAGAAGGAACACTCCCTAAGTCATTCTATGATGCCAACCTTACCGTAATACCAAAGCCAAACAAAGACAACACAAGAAAGGGAAATTACAGACCAAACTCTCTATTGAACATAGATGCTAAAATCCTCAAAAAATACTTGCTAATCGCATTCAACAACATATCAAAAGCATCATACACATGACCAAGCAGGTTTTTACCTGGGTATACAAGGATGGTTCAACATAAGAAAATCAATCAATGTAATACACCACATAAACAGATTGAAAGAAAAAAATCACATGGTCGTCTCTATAGATGCAGAAAAAGCATTCAACAAAATACAGAACCCATTCCTGATAAAAACTCTGCAAAAGACAGGAATAGAAGGAAACTTTCTGAACATGATAAAAGCTATTTATGAAAAACCCAAAGCTAACATCATCTTCAATGGGGAAATCCTAAGAGCCTTCCCTCTGAGATCAGGAACAACACAAGGATTCCCACTATCACCATTCTTATTTAACATTATCCTAGAAGAAATTCCTTGAGCACTGAGGCAAGAAAAAGATTTAAAATGCATCCAAATTGGAATGGAAGAAGTAAAAATTTCATTATTTGCAGATGACATGATCCTATACTTAGAATGCCCTGAGAAATCTACAACAAAGCTGCTAAATTATAAAGGAATTCAGTGACATTGCAGGTATAAGATCAATGCTGAAAAATCAGTAGCATTTCTGTACACTAACAATGAACAATCTGAGGAGGAAATAAAAAAGAAATACCATTTACAATAGTAACAAAAAGAATCAAATACCTAGGAATAAATTTAACTAAAGATATAAAGGATTTATATGCAGAAAATTACACAACAGTAGTGAAGGAAATAAAAGAAGACTTAAATAAATGGAAGAATATCCCCTGTTCATGGATAGGAAGACTAAATATCATCAAGATGTCTATCCTACTGAAGCTAATCTACAGATTTAATATAATTCCAATAAAAATTAACACTGTAATTTTTAAGGAATTGGAAAAACAAACTACAAAATTTATTTGGAAAGGTCAGAAGCCCTGAACTGCCAAAGACATATTGAAAAAGAATAATGAAGATGGAGGTATCACACTACCTGACTTCAAAACATACTACAAAGCTACAGTGGTAAAAATGGCATGGTATTGGCACAAGGTTAGAAACATTGACCAGAGGAACCAAATTGAGAGTTCTGATATAGATCCTCACATATACAGTCACCTGATATTTCACAAGGCCATCAAGCCCACTCAGTGGGGAGAAAAATGGCCTCTTCAACAAGTGGTGCATGGAGAACTGGATATCCATATACAAGAGAATGAGAGAGGAACACCATCTCACACCCTATATGAAAATTAACTCAAGGTGGATCGAAGATCTAAACACAAGAGCCAAGACCATAAAAACCTTGAAGGATAATATAGGGAAGCATCTACAGGACCTTGTAACAGGAAATGGTTTCATGGACTTCACACCCAAAGCATGAGCACCAAAAGAAAAAATAGATAAATGGGATCTCCTCAAAATTAAAACCTTTTGCATCTCAAAGGATGTTATCAAGAAAGTAAAAAGACTAACAACCCATTTAAAAAATGGGCATGTAACCTGAAAAGACAGTTCTCCAAGGAAAAAATACAAATAGCTAAAAAGCACATGAAAAAATTCTCGACATCTCTAGCTATAAGAGAAATGCAAATCTAAACTACAATGAGATACCATCTTATGCCCATTAGAATGGCAGCTATTAAAAAAAATTGCAGACTATAAATGTTGGAGAAGATGTGGAGGAATGGGTACCCTCATCCACTGCTGGTGGGATTGTGGATTGGTACAGCCACTGTGGAGTAAAATACAGTGGTTCCTCAAAAAAACTAAATATAGATCTTCCTATGATCCTTTGATTCCACTGCTGGGTATATACCCAGAAAACTGAAAGCAAAGACATGGACAAATATATGTACACCAATGTTCATAGCAGCATTTTTCACAATTGCCAAAACTTGGAATCAACCCAGGTGCCCAACAACAGATGAATGGATAAACAAAATATGGTACATACATACAATGGAATACTACTCAACAGTAAGAAGGAACAAAATGCTAACACGCAGGATAACATGGATGAATATTGAAGACCTTATGTTGATGAAGCAAGACAGTCATTGAAAGATGAAGTGTACATGACCTCAGTGATATGAATAAAGGACATTGAGCAGTCACTGAGAACTAGGGTCTGAAAAATAATTTTAAAAGAAAGAGAAAGAGAAGAGAAAGTACTGGGACATCATCCACAGGGACGTAATCTGTGGTGAGGTGATAGAGTGCGGTTGCATGTTGGGGGGATGGGACAGGTGGGTGGTGATATTGTTGGGTTTTGTGGTGCAGGGCTGTTGGCTGGGAGGACTGTGAGGGGTAGGTTGGAGAGCCCAGGATGCTTTGGGGGGGTGGAAGGGGGACCGGATGAATGCTTAGGATGTGTGGGTGAGGGGTTGAGACTGAAGAGGTGGGAGTACTCTTGTCCCAGTGTGGAGGGGAGGTGTTGCAGCTTATGGGTGAGGTTTGGGGGGCATTCAGGGGGGGCATATTTGGGAGTTCCTCCAGGGTGTGTGGAAGTGTTCATTCCGTAGTGGTGTAGTGTGCCAGTGGGCTGAGAACCAGCAAGGTTGGGTCGGAGGGAGATGGGCCCCCTATTTTTGTAGGTCTGTTTTACTCAGAAATAGACAAAGGGGTGACTCTTGGGAGCAGGGATGGTTCCTTGTGTGAGATGAAATGGTGAGCCAGGACACCCTGTGTGTGAATCTGTGAATCCTGTCATCCAGAGAGTCAAGCTGAGGGACATTGTGGGGCATGGGGTGCTGGGGAGGGATGGGGTGGATTGAATGAGGGGCTTGGTGGTACATGGAATTATTTTCCATTGCCTTGCAGTGGTGGATATGGGACAGGGTGATAGCCATCAAAATTCATGAAAGTATAGAACTAAAATGTGGACTTTGATGTGGACCAATGACAATGTTGGGGAACTATGTTTCACTATCTGTTTGTCAGTTATGTTGGTGCTGTAATCCACATACAAAAAGATTTGGTAAGGGTGGAATGGAGGAGGAGGTTGAGTACATGAGATTGTCTTGTAGTCTGTGTGTTACTCTGTTGTGGCCTAAAACATTTTTGAAAATTAAATGAAAGAGGTTGCATGATTGAGAGTGAGAAGAGGAAGGTCCCACAAAACAGACTGCACACCAGATATTGCACCGACAAGGCAAAATCAGCAAAAAAATTTTTATACATATATATATCATTATTTTCACATTTTTTGAATAATCCAATCCTTTAATAATTTCTTGTTTTCTTTTTTCTACTTTTTAAATTTTCTAAAATTATTTTTTTTATGTTCTCCTATATTTTAACTCTTACATCTAAATACCATTATGGGGCCCAGCTAGATAGCTCAGTGGATAAAGAGCGCGCTGGGGTACCACATGGGAGGCACCGGGTTTGCTTCCTGGGGACCTCTCCGAGCCAGCAGATGGCCTTGAGAAAGGCAAGCTGCTGTGGGTGGGGCAAAGCCACCGTGGGCAAGGCAAAAAAGCCACCACGGGCAGGGCAGAGCCCCCATGGGCATGGCAAAGTCACCCGTGAAAAGCGGAGCTGCCTCCTGCGACCTGCGGAAGCCGGCAGCCCGCAAAAAAACATGGAGGACTGCTGCCCATAAAACACGGAGTGGAGCCGCCCGTTAAAACAGAATGCAGCCACACTCGAACGGAGCGAGCCGCTGCCACAGAGGGCCGAATCGGTGCGTCGCCACAAAGACGGGGGGAGACAAGAAGCAGACATAGAAAAACACAGAAGAATGGACACACAGCAAGAGCAAGCAGAAGGGGGGATATGTAATAAAATAAAAATAAATAAATCTTTAAAAATAATAATAATAATAATAATAATAAATACCATTATGATTTCATTTTCCCATTCATTGCAATTGGCTATTGTTACAGCTTTACCTGTGAAGAGGATATGGATCACAGAAGGGTCACAATGGGAACAGGAGAGGATCATTGGTGGTGGTGGTGTCAAATTTGGGGGTGCATGTGAGGAAGTCCACCTGAACATACATAAAAGGCATACAAAATTGTTCAAATGCTCACAGGGCATGGTCACGGGGTGAAGAATTACTCAATAAATGGGAGAACACTGAATTCCCATCTTGGAGAGGTCTGCCATATTTTCCATAAAAGTAGCAAGATCCCCCTGAGTGCAGGGGCTGTGTCTGACAAAGGAGAATGATCCATTGATGGGCCCTTGTTATTGATGAATAGCCTTAGGAGTCATTGCTGTTGAAAGTGAAAAAGTCTAGTGTTGAGGGGTGCCTAAGAGTTGCCTCTGGAGAACCCCCTTGTTGCTCAAATGTGGCCTCTCTCTAAGCCAAACTCAGCATATGAATGCATTACCTTCCTCCCAGCATGGACATGACCCCTGGGGATGAGCCTCCCTGGCAACAAGGGATTACTAACAAATGCCAATGGGCAGAACGACTGGAAAAAAACTTCAAATAAAAGGTGGAAATGGTAAAGACAAATGAGTTCATAGGGCTAAGAGACTTCAAAGAGTGTCAGCTGACCAACCCAGAGGTAACACCTATGCACACCTCAGTAGGAACTCCTAGGCTTCCAATATGGATATCACCCCAAATAGAGGGCCTTCTGATGGCTTTGGAGATATCCAGGTCCTATATCAGGGCAGTTAGCCCCAGAGTTTGGTGCCTTACCAGTGGGCCTTAATTTGGAACCCTTGCTCCTGAGAGTGACAGAGACTGACCAAAATATGTCTTCATTGCTCATGGTCCATCAGTCTGTTCTATTCAAACCTATATTTGATGCCAGAGTTTTAGGTGTACTTCCAGAGACCAGAGCCTATGCACTGTCCATGTGACAACTGGGTCCAGAGGTTCTTTGGACCTGTAACAACTACTCTACAGCTCAATGGGCTCACCCAGGACACCTAGTGGGGAGATGATAATCAACGATGGCTATCCTGGGGAATGGAGAGAGCCTGCAGCTGCAGGCAGATCAACTCTTCCATCTTATCCATGGGATATAAGCTCCCCCTCACTTGGTGGTGGAGGGGACATCACCATCCCAGACTCCTCAGTATTCGGGGAAGAACTATGGACTAGAATGGACTTGTTGGTGTCCTGTTATAGACTTGTGATTCATGTAATGGAAGAAATTACAAAATTATGTAGAGCCAGGGTCACTGGACACTTTGGGGGCAGGGAGAGGGAAGGGCAATTGTAATATGGGGTTTTTTATTTGGGATGTGGGAATTTCCATGGGTGATGTTGCAATGGAAGATATAGGCCATTTTATATCATCATGTATTATGCTGAACTGTATTGGAGAGTGGGTGGTCTACAGTCTGATCTGTGATCCATGCTTGATGGCAAAGCCCCCAAAATGTGTATTTCTATCACAGGCATTGTGCCACACTGATGAAGGAGATATATGTCGGAGGTGGTGGGAGGTGTGGGAGGTATGGGAGGGTGGCATACAGGTACTCCTAAAATTTCTGTGTAACATTTATGTAAACAATGTATCCTATATATATATAAATTTAAAAATTAAAAGAAAGAAAAAAAATCTTGTTGTAGGCAGTGGTGTCTTAGACTTTACACCCAAAGCACCAGCAACAAAAGAAAAAAAATAAATAAATGGGACCTCCTCAAAATATTTTTTTGAATCAAAGGACTTTGTCAAAAATTAAAAGGCAACTTACTCAATGGGAGAAAATATTTGGAAATTACATATCCACTACTTGTTTGCTATCTACAATACATAAAGAATCCTACAATTCAACAGTAAAAAGACAACCCAATTTAAAAATGGGCAAAAGACTTGAATAGACATTTCTCCAAAGAGGAAATACATATGGTTAAAAAGCACATGAGAAGATGCTCAACATCATTAGCTATTAGGCAAATGCAAATGAAAACCACAATGAAATATTTCACACTCACTAGAATAGCCATGGTTAAACACACAGAAAGCTACCAGTGTTGGAGTGGATGTGGAGTAAAAGGAACACTCATTCATTGCTGATGGGAATGCAAAATGGTGCAGATGCTGTGGAAGGCAGTTTGGCAGTTCCTCAGGAAGCTTATTATAGAATTACCATATGATCCAGCAATTCCACTGGTAGAACTGAAAGCAGAACTAAAACAGATATTTGCACACTGATGTTCATAGTGGCATTATTTTCAAAGGCCAAAAGATGGAAGGCACCCAAGTGTCCATCAACAAATAAATGGAATTGCAAAATGTGTGGTGTACACAAAATAGAATCATATTCAACCATAATAAAAGAATGAAGTCCTGATGCATGTGACAACATGGATGAACCTTGAAGGACATTAAATTGAAATAAGTCAGACAGAAAAGATAAATAAGTTCTCACTGTTATGAACTAATTATAATGAGCAAACTCATAGAGTTATCATCTAGAATATAGGTTACCAGTAAAAGATGGGGGTTATAGCATGTGGAGCTGATGTATAACTTGTACAGAATTTCAATTTAAGCTGAAGGTAAAGGTTTGGAAATGGATAGTGGTGATGGTAGCACATTATTGTGAGTGTGATCAACAGCACTGAGCTACATAGGTGACTATGATTAGAAAGGAACTAAGACTATGAATATTACTAGGATAAAAATTAAAAGATGAAAACTAGGACATTACAACACAGTATTGTAAATGATAAACTATAGTCAATAGTACAAGTATAAGAATATTCCTTCATGAATTATAATGAACCTGTGATGCTAATACAATGTGTTAACAGAATGGTATAAGGAAAATACACATAATTTAAACAATGGATGATACAACTCTTTTAATGATCTTTCAAATATTGTAACCAAGGTTAACTACTGCTAAAAAGTGTTTTTAAATGCTTTCATCAATTACAACAAATGTTCCATACCAAAGCAAACTCTTGTTGGTGAGGTGGTATATGGGAATCCTGTATGCCATGCATGACCATTTTGTAAACTGAGTCCAACTCTGTCACACTGGGGAGCATAAATTCCAAAGTAGGGCCCAGTGGCAGGGTACCAAACTCCTGAGCTCTCAGCCCTGCCTATAGTGTCTGGATGTCTCCACAGCCCTCAGTATACTTGCTATTTGAGGCAATATTTACTGTGGCAGTCAATGAGACCCTGCTGAGATGTGCATAAGTGCAACTTCTGGAATGACCTCCCGATTCACTTTGAAGTCTCAACCATATAGACTCATTTCTCTTTCCCATTTCCCCTTTTTTATCAAGGTCTTTTTCCAGTTGAATTGCTAATTGGTGCTTGGTAGTAATCCCTTGGTGCCAGGGAGCCTCATCCCCAGGAGTCAAGTCCCATGATGGGGGAAGGTAATGCATTTATATGCTGAGTCTGGTTTAGAAAGAGGCCACATGTGAGCAACAAGGAGGTTCTCAGGATGTACCTCTGAAGACAGCAAGAGCAAGATTCATAGTTACTTACATCAACATTGAGGACATGCCTGTCCTCTCCAATTAGGCACTGCCTTTTCTCACAAGAGACTCCCACTCCTCTATTTAAGAACATAGCAGGACTCCAAATGATGGGAGTCCAATACCGTCCCATTCATTGTGTGGGTCTCTACCCACTGGTACAACACATTATGTCAGGATGAACACTCACAGACTCCCTAGAAGCCTGCCACAGGTGCACCCTGTCCCACATGCCTGCTCATCCAAAACCCAAAACCCAAAACCAGTAACCCTCCCTCTGCCATAATTGCCAAAAGAACATCCCCAACATTGTAGTTTCACCACATTACCTGCAAGTGCCCAGATTTCACCTGCTCCCTCCCCCAACCCTCCCCCCAGTTCCATGAACAGTGCAACCCACCTCCCTACATTACCCCCCTCACAAAACAGCACTGCCCATCCCAACAGCATCACCACACCACTTATTGGTAATTGGTACATCATCTGGAGAATTATCTATTGGAGTCCTTTGCCCATTTTTAATTGGGTTGTTTTTCTTTTTGTTGTTGAGTTGTAGGTGTTCTCTCAGAAATGGCATAGAAGGTTATGAGCCAATGCACATATGGATAAAATCTATGATAAGGGGGAAGGGAGTATTTGTGCAGTAGATGGGCATGGCAGTGGTGTGGTGATACTGGCAATGTAGTTGGGCTTCAAAATGGGCAGGAGGAGAAAGAGTACTCTGCCATTGAAGCTCAGTGTAGCACAGCACCACAGGACCACATGCTGACTATTTTACATTACTATGAATTGTCTTTAACTACAAAACCAAGAAGTTTATTTCTTGTTTCTTTCCTGCTACTCTCCTTGGTGGCTTTCTTCCATGAAGGAAGGTTCAGTAGCACCTCAGTCCATGCTTGTTAACAAACAACTTCCATACACCCTAGCCCCATCCTTGTCCAAGTCAAGTAATGTCCCCTGAGGAATGTGTGAGCTACACCCCCAATTTGCTGACAGATTCTATGTTCCCTAGCTCCCTTGGAGGACATCAGAGGAGCTTCTGAGTGACAGGGTAGATGAGGAGGCCATTCTAATGACAAGGTAAAGTCACTTTTCTTTTTTTTTTACTATGATAGTTATGTTACTTACTGGGATTCATTCTTTTCCAATAGGGTACAGATATGAAAACATGACCATGTACATTACCAATGTCAACTACCAGCTTTTGGGAGGAGAAAGGTTAGAGACAGGCCTCCTAATAACAGACACCTGATACAAGAGGCAGCCACAGCTTACAAACTGTACAGTAGGGAGCCTTTTCCTCAGAAGCAATTTTTCCTCCTTGGATTAAAAAACTTTTGTAATTGCCACCGAATGGACAGGGACAGCTCACGTAGGTACCCTCTACACTTATTCTCATGGTCTCTGACTTTACTGCTATTTTCCACCAGGTTTTCTGAAATCACCAAGATCTGAGCACACACTACACAACATGAAATCTCATAGTGTTTTCTTTTATGTAATTGCTGGTGGCCTCAAGAGCAAGCACAAGCAGTACATAATATGGAATCACTCAGTTTTGGGGGAAAAAAATAAATGATCTCAAATCTAGGGCATTCTGTTTGTGTTGGTCTGGAAAGTCACCCTGGTCCCTGCTTCCTAGTGGGAATGAGGATTTGGGATGTGGTTAAAGAAACTGATTTTCCAGGTAAAGAGCTATGACCAAGTTCCTTGTATCTCTGTTCATTCTAAGTGGTATGGGATTATTTGCTTGGTCTTAGGGTAACCACATGTGGTGTGATTATGACTGCTTATGTGAGTGTGTGCATTTCCCAGGTGATATTTCCAATCTACACAGGACAACTGCCAGGGTCAAGGTGCAAATGATGGTCGAGCTTCCTAATGACTGAAAATGTGAGGTGGCCCCATCTAATGCTGAGGTGGGGTTGCTACTCTTTATCTAAGATATAAAAGTTCCCTTTTTTGTTTCTTTCTCTTTCCATTGACTTCAGATAATGATATCCAATCATGTACATTATATTTGATATATACAATTTCCTGGGACAGAGTTGAGTGGGGTCATCTTCAAACTGACCACTGATTCAATAGGGCATCCATAAAAGGCAGCAACAGATTATAAACTATATGGTAGGAGTCTTTTCCTCAGCAGCAACTTTTTATCCATTGATTAAGAATTTTGTATTTACAAAGCAAAATGGACTTCAGAGATGTCTGTCCAAGGATGTCTGTCTTCTACACTTGCCTCCATGGGACTTAATTCAACCACTATTTCCCATCTATTTTCTAAACACAGGAAGAGAACAAAGTACCTGAGTAAACACTACACATCAAGCTCCCATCTTCAGTGTGTTTTCATTTCTGTAATTGGGCATGACTCCAAGAGCAAGCAAAAACAGCACATATTCTGGAATCATTCACTTGTTGAGGAAAAACCTGCACAAGAAAATCAGAGCATTCTTGCTGGCTTTGTCTGGAGAGTCATTCTGGTTCCATCTCCTGGAAGAAATGAGGATTGGGGTATGGTTAAAGAATGTGATTTTCCAGGTAAACAACTACAGTTCTTATAAGCATGAGTGTTCCCTTAAGGTGGCATGGATTCTCTGCACAGGGACTGGGGAGTGTCTATGTGCAAGTCTGTGAGGTGTGCTTGTGAATGTGTGGGGCAGGGGAGGTGGTGTGTGTGTCCTGGAGAGATGCAGTGGGATGCATATCCTTGGACACACTTCTAGCCTCCATTCTTCACCCATATCCAAGAGAGATTGCTCTCCAGCTGCCCCACAATACTTTTGAAGGTCTGGAAGGGTCTCTGGAGGACTTGTGTGATGGGGGTACTGACTGGCTTGTTTCACATACTAGCTCTCACACTCCTGCTGGCCTGGTCTCCTGGAATGAACCAGGCCCACCACAGAGTCTCTGGACCACAGGCCTGAGAGGTCCCTGCACCTTGCAGAACCCACAGCTCCATTGAGACAGGTCTGTTCTGTCCCCCAACTACTCATGCACCATGCTGTGAACATTCTTCAGGCTACAACGGTGTTTTCCTGCACTGGGTCACTTCGACAAGCATAAGTGTTTTCTTCCTTCCCTCCCCCAGCTGTCAACACTGTTCCAGAACAAGTCTGGTTCCAGAAATTATCCTGTAGTATGTTCAAGATAAGAGATTTTGGAAGTAAAAAGAGATTAAAAGAAAGAAGAGGAAACATGGAGCAGGTCAGAAGAAGAGGGGAAGGAAAACAAGCGCACATGGAATCCACTGCTTTTCTAGCTTTTTGGCACTTCAGAAAATTCAGCAAAACTGAGGGGAACACTAGGGTACCTGCTATTTGATTTGAACACGCAAGTGGAAATAACTAGCTGGTAAAAATAGGCACAGGAAGTGAAGGATGTCCTGAGAACTTGTTCCTCAAGGGACAGAAACCCTTTCTATACAATCCCCTAGCTTGCTCAGCCATCCATCCAATGGCTCCTTAGTTTGGAGAAGAGGGCTATAGGTGCCTGTAGGGTCACCCTCTACAGCTTCCTCCTCCATTGCCTCCCAGATTCCAGAACTTGTGATTGTGTTGCAGATCCTAATATTGACAGCTACAAAGACCATGCATAACATGAAGGTCTCAGCTTGAGCCTCTGAGGAGCTGGTGTTTGGGGAATGAAAGAAGGCATAATACCAAAGAAATGGAGATGCCTCAATATTCAACACCTTATATTCATTCTCTAGCAAGCCAATTTAGTGAAACTTTGGTTTTTAGTTTGAAAGATTGAGAGCGAGTTTTAGAAACATGATTTACTTTTAATGTTAGATGTTATTATATTAAACAATATTTATCTCCTACTAGTTGTTTTTCTTAATATTTACAAATAAAATAAACACATATACAGATAAGCACCCTAAAGAGAGTTAGCGCTTCCTGAATTATCTAAGTCCCTCTCCCTAATGGCTTCCACCAAGGTCACTCCCTCTCTCATAGAACCATCATTTAGTCAGAGTTGAACAAATAACTGCAAATTTATTACTTAGCATCTGTCCTCAGGCCAATGTCTTTCTAAACATTTCCTTTACTGAACTCTGTTCACTCATCTGCAAAGGAACATGGGAACAATATTACCAATGGTCTAATTGTAAAACTTGGACTTTTATTGGGTATAAAACTGACTCACAGATTCATAGATACTTGCCCTCACCATCGTAGGAAGTATCTATGAATCTTGTCCTACAAGGAGTGAAGCCTGTAGGTCACCATGGGCCCAGAGGGGAGGAGGAGGGAGAAGTAGAATAGATGGAAGAGGGGATATTTAGGGGACAATGGAAGTGTTCTGCATGATTTTGCAATGATGG
>PVKH010003196.1:0-25399 GCA_004027955.1 Chaetophractus vellerosus | reverse complement strand
CAAACAAAGATACCCACAAGAAAGGAAAATTACAGACCAATATCTCTAATGAACCTAGATCTTAAAATCCTCAATAAAATACTTTCCAATCACATTGAACAACATATAAAAAGCATTAAACACCATGACCATGTGGGTTTCATTCTGGGTATGCCAGGATGGTTCAACAAAAGAAAATCAATCAATGTAATACACCACATAAACAGATTGAAGGGAAAAAATCACATGGTAATCTCTATAGATGCAGAAAAAGCATTCAACAAAAATACAACATCTTTTCCTGATAAAAACACTGCAAAAGATAGGAATAGAAGGAAACTTTCTGAACATGATAAAAGTTATACATGAAAAACCCAAAGATAACATCATCTTCAATGGGGAAAACCTAAGAGCCTTCCCTCTGACATCAGGAACAAGACAAGGATGCCCAATATCACCATTCTTATTTAACATTGTCCTAGAAGTGATTGCTCAAGAACTGAGGCAAGAAAAAATCTAAAAGGCATCCAAACTGGAAAGGAAGAAGTAAAAATTTCATTATTTGCAGATGACATTGTCCTATACTTAGAAAGCCCTGAGAAATCTACAACAAAGCTGCTAAAATTTATAAAGGGGTTCAGTGATGTTGCAGGCTATAAGATCAATGCTGAAAGATCAGTAGCATTTCTGTACACCAACAATGAGTAACCTGAGGAAGAAATCAAGAAAAAAATACGATATAGAATAGTAACATAAAGAGTCAAATACATAGGAATAAGTTTAACTAAGGATGTAAAGTACTTATATGCAGAAAACTATACAAAATTGTTAAAGGAAATCAAAGAAGACTTAAAGAAATGGAAGAATATCCCTTGTTCATGCATAGGAAGAAAAATATCATCAAGAAGTCTACCCTACCTATACTAATTTACAGATTTAATGCAATCCCAATAAAAATTAACACTGTATTTTTTTATGGAATTGGAAAAACTAAATACAAAATTTATTTGGAAAAGTACAAAGCCCCAAATTGCCAAAGACATATAGAAAAAGACAAATGAAGTTGAAGGTATCACTCTACCTGACTTCAAAACATAGTGCACAGCTACAGTGGTGAAACCCACATGGTATTGGCACAAAAAAAGACACAGTGACCAGTGGAACCAAATTGAGAGTTCTGATATAGATCCTCACATATACAGTCACCTGATATTTGACAAGGCCACCAAGCCCACTCAGTGGGGAGAGAATGCCCACTTCAACTCCAGTGCATGGAGAACTGGATAACTATATGCAAGAGAATGAGAGAGGAACACTATCTCACACCCTATATGAAAATTAACTCAAGGTAGATCAAAGATCTAAATATAAGACCAAGACCATAAAAACCTTAGAGGATAATGTAGGGAAGCATCTACAGGACCTTGTAACAGGAAATGGTTTCATGGACTTCACACTCAAAGCGTGAGCAGCAAAAGAAAAATAGATAAATGGGATCTCCTCAAAATTAAAACCTTTTGCACCTCAAAAGGCATTATCAAGAAAATATAAAGGCAGCCTACAGAATGGGAGATAATATTTGGCAACCATATATCTGATAGGAGCCTAATATTTTGCATATATAGGGAGATCCTACACCTCAAAAATAAAAAGAATAATAACTCATTTAAAAAATGGGCAAGTGACCTGAAAAGACAGTTCTCCAAGGAAAAAATACAAATGGCTAAAAGTACATGAAAAAAATGCTCAATATCTCTAGCTGTTAGAGAAATGCTGGGGCCGGCTAGATAAGCTCAGTGGATAAGAGCACTGATATACCACATGGAAGGCCCCAGGTTCGGTTCCCAGGGACCTCTCTGAGTGGGCAGATGGCCTTGAGAAAGGCAAGCCACCATGGGCGGGGCAAAGCCACTGTGGGCAAGGTAAAACAAAGCCACCATGGGCAGGGCGGAGCCCCCACGGGGATGGCAAAGTCACCCGTGAAACACGGAGCTGCCACCTAGGAAGCGCAAAAGCTGGGCAGCCCGCAAAACACGGAGCACTGTTGCCCGCAAAACATGGAGCAGAGCCGCCCGTGAAAATGGAATGGAGCCACCCACGAATGGAACTAGCCGCCTCTGCGGCGGGCCGACTCAGCGCATCGCTGCAAAGATGTGGGGGAGACAAGAAGCAGACATAGAAAAAACACAGAAGAATGGACACACAGCAAGAGCAAGCAGAAAGTGGGCGGGATTAATAAGCAAAAAAAAAAAAAAGAGAAATACAAATCAAAACTACAATGAGATACCCTCTATAATGGTGGCTATTAAAAAAAACTGCAGACTCTAAATGTTGGAGAGGATGTGGAGAAATGGGTACCCTGATCCACTGCTGGTGGGATTGTGGATTGGTCCAGCCACTGTGGAGGACAGTATGCTGGTTTCTCAAAAAACTAAATATAGATCTTCCATATGATCCAAGAATTCCACTGCTGGGTAAATACCCAGAAGAATAGAAAGCAAAGACACGAACAGATAGTCACACCAATGTTCATAGCAGCATTGTTCACAATTTCCAAAAGTTGGAATCAACCCAGGTGCCTGACAGCAGATGAATGGATAAACAAAATGTGGTACATACATACAATGGAATACTACTCAGCAGTAAGAAGGAACAAAGTGCTAGCACACAGGATAACATGGGTGAATCTTGAAGACCATATGTTGAGTGAAGCAATCCAGGAATTGAAGGATGAACTGTATATGACCTCACTGATATGAATTAAGGAAATTGAACAGTCCCTGAGAACTCGTGTCTGAATGATAGGTTTACAAGAAAGAGAAAGAGAAGAGAAAGTTGTGGGACATGATCCTTAGGGGCTTTATCTGTGGTGAGGTGATGGAGTGTGGTTGCATGATGGGGGAATGGGACAGGTGGGTGGTGATATTGTTGGGTTTTGTGGTGCAGTGTTGTTGGCTGGGAAGGCTGGGAGGGACAGGTTGGGGAGCCCAGGATGCTTTGGTGGGGGTTGGAGGGGGTCCAGATGAACTCTTGGGACTTGTGGGTAGGGGTTGTGACCGCAGAGGTGGGACTGCTCTTGTCACAGTTTGGAGGGGAGGTGTTGTGGCTTGGGGGTGCAGGTTTGGGGGCATTCAGGGGTTTGTTTCTTTCAGGGCCTTGCGGGTGTGTGGGAATATTTGTCCTGTCGTGGTGTGTTGTGTCGGTGGGTGGAGAACAAGCACGGTGAGGGGGAGGGAGATTGGCTCCCTATTTTTGTAGACTAATTAACTCAGAAATAGACAGGGGGCCAACTCTTGGGAGCAGGCTTGGTTCCTGGTGGGGCATGAACCAGGAGCCAGGATGCTCTGTGGTGTGTATCTGTGAATCCTTTCATCCGGGGAGTAGAGCTGGGGGGCATTGTGGGCCCTGGGGTGGCTGGGGAGGGATGCGGTGGATCAAACAGGGAGCGTTAGGTGGCCTGTGGAAGTGTTTTGCATTGCCTTGCGTTGGTGGACATAGGACAGGGTGAAGGTCAACAAAACTTATAAAACTGTACAATCTAAAGTGTGGACCTTGATGCAGACCAATGACAATGTTTGGGAACTATGTTTCACTATCTGTTTGTCAGTTGTGTTGGTGTTGCCATCCACATACAAAAAGGTTTTGGTGTGGGGTGAATGGAGGATGAGTTTGAGTATTTGAGATTGTATTGTATTCTGTGTGTGACTCTGCTGTGACCTAAAACTTCTTTTAAAATTAAATGAAAAATGGTGGGATGTTTGTGATTGAGAAGAGGAAGAAGGTGCCATGAAACAGACTGGACACCAGATATTGCACCGAGAAGGCAAAATTTTAAAAAAATTTTATATCTATATCTATATCTATATATCTATATATATATATACACACACATTAATTTTTCAAATTTCTTGAATAACTCAATCCTTTAATAATATCTTACTTTCTCTTTTCTATTTAAAAATTCTTAAATTATTTTTTATTTTTAAAGTTCTCATTTATTTTAACTCTTACATTTAAATATCATTATTATTTCATTTTACTATTCATTGCAGTTGGCTTTTTATGGGTTCTCCTTTGAAGAGGCTATGGATCACAGAAGGGTCACAACAGGGATGGGTGAGGATCACTGGTGGAGAGTGTCAGGGTTTGGGGTGCATGGGAGGAAGTCCACCTGAACATACATGAAAGGCATGCACAATTGTTCAAATGCTCATGGGGCATAGTCGCGGTATGAAGAATTACTCAATAAATGCGAGAACACTGAATTCCCTTCTTGGTGTGCTCTGCCACATTTTCCATGACAGTAGCAGCATCCCCCCAAGTGCAGTGGCAGTGTCTGGCAAAGAAGGGTGATCCATTGGTGGGCCCTTGTTATTGATGATTACCCTTATGAGTCTTTTCTCTTGAAAGTGAAACAGCCTAGTGTAATAGGGTTCCTAAGAGTTGCCTCTTGAGAACCTCCTTGTTGCTCAAATGTGGCCTCTCTCTAAGCCAAATTCAGCACATGAATGCATTACCTTCCTCCCAGTGTGGAACTTGACTCCCAGGGATGAGCCTCCCTGGCAATGAGGGATTACTAACAAATGCCAATGGGCACTATGACTGGAAAAAGATTTTGAATAAATGGGGGAAATGGTAAAGACAAATGAGTTCATAGGGCTAAGAGACTTCAAAGTGAGTCAGAAGGCCAACCCAGAGGTAACACTTATGCAGATCCCAACAGGACCTCCTAGTCTTCCAATATGGATATCATCCCAAACAGAGGGGCTCCTGAGGGCTTTGGAGACATCCAAGTCCTATATTAGGGCAGATAGCCCCAGAGTTTGGTGCCTTACCAGTGGGCCCTAATTTGTTATCCTTGCTCCTGAGAGTGACAGAGTCTGACTGAAATATGTCTTCCCTGCACATGGTCCCTCTGTCTCTTCTATTGAAACCTATATTTGATGCCAGAGTTTTACATGTACTTCCAGAGACCAGAGTCTATGGCTCTCCATGTGCCAACTTGGTCTAGAGGCTCTGTGGACCTGCAACTCCTACTCTACAACTCAATGGACTCACCCAGGACACCTAGTGGGGAGATGATGATGGACAACAGCTATCCCAGGGAATGGAGAGAGCCTGCAGCTGCAGGCAGGATAATCTCTTCCATCATATCCAAGGATATAAGCCCCCTCTCACTTGGTGGTGGAGGGGACATCACCATCCTAGACTCCTCAGGATTGGGGGTAAAGCTTTGGACTAGAGTGGACTTGTTGGTGTCCTGTTATCGACTTTTGATTCATGCAATGGAAGAAATTACAAAATTATGTGGAGCTGGGGGCCACTGGAAGCTTTGGGGGCAGGGAGAGGGAAGGGCAATTGTAATACAGGGGCTTTTTTGGGACTAGGGAATTGTACTGTGTGATGTTGCAATGGAGGATATTGGCCATTTTATATCAGCATGTATCATGCAGAGCTGTGTGGGAGAGAGGGTGGTCTACAGTTGAACTGTGGTCCATGCTTGGTGGCAAAGCCCCAAAATGTGTATATCTATTACAGGTGTTGTGCCACACTGTTGAAGGATGTATATGTGGGAGGTTGTGGGAGGTATGGGAGGTGGGGCATATAGGTACCCCTAAAATTTCTGTGTAACATTTATGTAATCTATGTATCATTAAAAAATTGAATAAAATTGGAAAAAAAAAGATTATTTTCCCCTACTACCACTTTAATATGCAGATTGAGTTCTTCTGGCAGGTTTTCATGTTAGGAAATTATTTTTTGTTATTATTATTAATTCAGTTTCTGTTTAACAGTAACTTCCTGGTGTTAGTTTATTTAAATATTTCAGTGCAAACACTGTTTTTACAAATTTCTTATAATTACTTATAATCATATGGACTATAGTTATTTAATTTCAAGACAAATTCCACCTTCATAAAACACATTCACTTAATTAATTCTACTTTCCATAATATTTTCTATAAGTTTTGTCTTACATAACACTCCCTCCAACTTTTTACTTCTTTCTACATCTATTTATATTTCAGGCTTTTCATCCCATATTGTGAAGAAAAAATAAGCTATTCATTTCAATTTAGGAGCAAACAGACTAGCACAAAAAGAGTTAAGAGACACTAACAGAAACATAAAGCTTAATTTGATTTATCATTCTTACTCCTTTGGTACGGCTGTTTCCAAGCTTTTCATTGTTTCACATATTTGATTTTACTGCTTTTAAGATTTCTTCTGGATGTGTTGCTTATAATATGCAAACTTCTTTTTGGAAACATTTTTATTAGTAACCAGCAACCAGTTAGGAACACTTGAGCGTTATAAATGCAGTTAAGCATTAATTCAGCAGTTCAGATAGACAGACATTTAATGCATGCATTTTGGATTAAATATCCTTAGGATTACACTTAGACAAAATTCAGGAGTAAACTAAAAACTTACTTGTAAGAGGTGAGTAATTATAGGTTTGAGACTTTGCAGGGCCTCAAGAGAGACAGGATGTTGGGGTTTGAATGGGATGCGGGTAGG
This sequence comes from Chaetophractus vellerosus, assembly GCA_004027955.1. NCBI lineage: Eukaryota > Metazoa > Chordata > Mammalia > Cingulata > Chlamyphoridae > Chaetophractus > Chaetophractus vellerosus. Next base: position 18,898 of record PVKH010003196.1, on the reverse strand, counting down.
ATTTCTGAGTTGAACTCTGACTGGTTTGTTGTGGGCAGCAATGATAGGAACTTCAGTATCTCAGATTTCCAGATTGACAGAGCTTGACAGAAAAAGGGACAGCAGAGAAGGGGGGTTGGAGATAGGTCTATTAGAGAGAGAAGGAAGATGCCATGTAGGCTTTGAAGTGAGCGAATAAGTATTTGTGCTTTGAGCCTGGTGAAAATATTTCTTTTAAGGATTGGAGTTAGACAGTGAGGGAGCATTAAAATGAGTGGGTAAACTCGTGGCTTTTCAGTGAGTATGGCAAAAAAGGGATTGCAAGGGGTTGTGAAACTCTTTCATCTACCACCACTATTGACACTGAGGAGTGAGTTTAGGCTTTGGGGGATTAAGGAAGGGTAGAGTAAATGGTTTCTCTATCCATAAGAAATGAAATTGGCTTACCTGCCACCATCAAAGTTACCTGACGTTTTGCTTTGGAGATGGGGGTGGGGGCCTATGTGGTTCCTGGGCACCTTTAATGATCCATTGCTAGTCCCAGAACATCTGGGAAGTTGAAGCTGGGGGTTGGGTCTGACTGGGTAATGGATGCTCTTTTGCCTTGAGAGGCCTGGGGGCAATCAGACCTCCAGTGGACTCCTTGCTTGCACAGCAGGCATGGCCTCAGAGGAGGTTGTGGGCTTGGGCAATACTTGGCCCAGCCTGGAAGCATGGCCCCAGTGGGTTCTTTCCCACTTGCCTGGAGTAGCATGACTGGTGGGAATTTTGGGGGGCAGAGGATTTATGGAAATTTTTTTCCAGGGGACTGCCATGGCTCTGACAGGGCTGTTGGCACTGATTTGTTTGTTTAGGGTATTTGTATGGGTCAGGGCTGGAAGCCAAACAGGTTCTTTTTTTTCTGGGAACAGACAGGCAGAAAGAATGATATAGAAGTTTTGCCATGTAAGGTCATAAGAGACAGTTAGATTTTGAAATTCTTTGATAAAATGAGAAAGATCAGAGGAATAGGATTTGAGATGGTGCTTGATTTGAGAGAGAACAGAGAGGGAGAGGGGAACATTGACCATACAGGGTTTGGAGAATGTGACCTGGAAATGGAGTTAGTGCTGGAGGAGTTTCTGGGCAAGGGAGAAAAGTAGGAGGGACAGAGGGCCCCAGAGCAGCAGATGGAGTGGGTGCATGGGGAGGGGGAATAGGGTTGTTCAACAGATTGAAGGATGTTTCTGACAAGGCATCAGGAGGAAAGTGAAGGTTTTTAGGGAAAGGGGAATGAAGAAGGAGAATTTGAAAAGTGGGACAGAACTGACAGAAGGCAGGGCCCCTGTGCAGTTTAAAAAATGCTTGGGTATATGTGATCTTGCTCAACTTGTTTAAACATTGACAATATTTGTTGAGGTCTATAAGCATTTGGGGGTCTAAGGTCCTATTTTTTTTGGCCAGACAGATTTATTATCAAGTGGGTAATGAGGTCAGGTGGTATTACAGTAAAAGATGAGCCTTTTTGGTTGTAGATTAGATTTAAGATGGAGGTCTTTAAGACTTTGGAAGAGGTACCCGGGGGGGGGTGTTTTTAGGGTGGAAAGATTGGCTGTTGCCCATGGGTTTAAGAACACCTCACTGATTTCCTGAGATGCTGACAGATCACAGGAGGCATCCTTCTCTGTGTCTTGTTGGGCCAGATACAGAGCAGAGGACCAGAGGGAGGCATCCATTGATCTAGTAGCTCTCTGGAGCAGAGGGTCCCAGAATCTAAAGCAGCCCTCTACCTGGCACTGGGGTTTTTGAGACAGCACACATTGTTCTGGACAAGAGAACAGAACAGAACAGAAGAGGGTGCCAGATGTGCAGGAAAAAGGTGATGCACCTTACCTGGTTTTCTGCAAGATTTGTCCTGGACATCTGAGAACAGAGAAGGGCATCAGCCTGAACAATTCTGCCAGTGTGATGTAGAAGGGGCCAGGCTAGTGGGCTCCTTTGACCTCAACTCCCATGTTTCAGCACCAAAATGTTACTTTCAGAGAGAAGCCAAAGAAGGGAGGCACTTTAGAAATCAGGGTGGGAGTCAGAGTCCATATAAACAAAGCCTTTAATGAGCTGTAGGAGGTGGGCTGTGTCTGAAATAGACAGCAGCAGTGAAGGAATAGGGGAGAGAATTTTTATAACTTGTTCTGGGGCTAGACTAAAAAGGGGCTAGTTTGTAATGGTTTATGCTAGCTGTGCAGTTTTAAGGTAAGGGTGCAATTATTTGTATCAGCTCTATGGATGTGGGTAGTTATTTCCCCATCCATGGGAATGTTGAAGGAGGGAACTGAGCAAAGATCAGATCTCTGGTTTCCTAGCCATTAGTAATGATTTCTTAAAGCAAATAACATAATGACATAAGAAACAAGAAAGGCAACAAAGGTTACTAAGGTGACCATACCATAATTGGAAACCACAAGGACACCTGTGATGTAGGTATCAGTACAGGCAACTTTTAGCAGTGGGGAGATATCACAAAAATAGTGATCAATTACATTTGGGCCACAAAAGGGCAACTGGATTGTCATAAACAATTGAGAAAATGAACGGACAGCCCAACCTGCCCAGGCAACCATGACTAGTAGATTGCATCTTATCCTGTTCATGATCAGTAGTGCAGAGGTTTGCAGATGGCAACATAGTGATCAAAGGCCACGGCACCAATAATGAAGATCTCAATACCTCCAAAGGGTGCATGGTAAAGACCTGCGACATGCAGTTTCCATAGTAGATGTTTCCCCCCCGCCCCAACAAGTCACTGATCTGTTTGGGTGTAACATTAGAGGTGTAGCAGATATCCAGGATAAGTGGCTGAGGAAATAGCACATGCATTGGTGAAAAAGGGAGCTGAATTTAATGGAGAGAAGGATCAGGAGTTTTCCTACCAAGATGGAAACATAACAGAATAAAAAGAGCATAAAGCAAAATATTTGTATGTCCTGGTCATAAAAAAGTCCCAAGAGAATTAATTCTGAGATGTTAATGTGGCTTTCCATATATTTCAGTTTGGTATATATTGTTGAGTGTCTGAAAAGATAAAAAACAAGAATTTGGATAAAGATCTACAGTATGAGTACAATAATGTAAAAATTATTATAATAATGTGTAGACACATAGAATATTAATAATACATTTACATATAGAATTATGCGCTTTTTCTCTAACATGTCTCATCTTGCTAAAATTTATGGAATTATTTCATAATAATTAGGTATTTTATTCAATTTGACCATTTCAGATTAAAATTTTTGTTTTTTTAATCAGCAAGATTACATTTTATTCCTGTTAATTGAATTATTTGGAAAACAAAAAAGTCTAATTTATCTAATAAAATAAAACTGTTTTGCATATTTTTAGGAATAATGCTTTAGCCATAGAGTCAACATTTCATCTTCCAGAATGAATGGGAAAACTTCCATGAATCATCTGAAAATGATTTAGAAAATACAAACATTTAAAACACCCAGTTTAGAGTTGTAAAATTAAATTTTTTTAAAACTACCAAGAAAATATCAGGTACATAGTATTTAGTAGTTAATTGTAATTAAATAATATTGAATAATTAAGAATCATTCATTTTCCTTTTTAAATTATGACTGACACTAATAGCTTGTTAAGAAATAGTATATTGTTTTCAAATACACATAGTTACTTAAAAGAATTTGATTTAAAGATAATTGCTATATAAGTAGGTTGATAAAGTACTTACACAAGATCATTCAATCCAAGTCCATAATTTTTAAGAGTCTGTATGTTATACAATGCTAATACTAGCAGATAAATATCTGATACTCACTCAGGTGCTGCATCTCATACAAAAGAGCAGAACAAGATGGGGGAAGATGCCATGGTGTGTAGCACTGGGGGGAACTGCTGGGGAGCCTCATCTAAGTAGAAAAGATTATGGAATTTGACAAGTTACTGGTTCACCCAGTTGGTATTTCTGAATATGTAAATCTCTAACTCACAGATCATTTAAATTAGAATTCTTAGGTTCCAAACCATTTTGAAAAAATTGTTCTTCAGTTTTTCCAAAATGTACATTCCTCAGGTCAATATTCTGGCTTGTTCTCTAGATCATGGTAATTATTATGTTCAAATTAACACCTAAAACCCTATCCTGCATTCCAGGGGACTGGCTACTTTGATCGTTACTGTTAATGGAGATAATAGGCAAATGTGAGTAGATTAAGTGGAGAACAATTGTCATTAAAATGTACATTTTTGACAAAATAGTGAGTAAATTGCCTAAAAAAGAATTGAAGTTATGAATGATGAAAGAATCATATATTAAATAAGCACTGGGCAAGTGATAACAAACATTGGCAACATACTCAAAGGAAGAAATGTTGAGGAGTATAAAATAAACTGAGCAGTTGTGAACATTGAACTCATTGCATAATCTCTTTTAAACCTCATTTTCTTGAAATATACAATTAAGAAATTATTATATAATTCAGAAATAAAAGGATTATATGAAGCAGTATGTAATATCCTAGTGTCATACATGGTTCATGCCACACATCAATATTTTTACTTATTTCTTCTTTGAGCAGTTTAGCAACCATGGAAATTCTCCTAAAAATATATATAACTCCAATAAAGAAATAAGTAGGAAAAAAGGAAAGCTCAATATAGAGTTAATGGCTTTCAAGCTAACCTCAATTTCTACAATTCATTATTTAAAAAAATGTCATTGTGATGATCAAGCAAGTATCCTAGGGGAATTCCTAACACTAATTATTAGCCTGAATTTGTACAATTACTATAAAAATATAGTGAAATTATTACTTTGTTTCTTTGATAGATTGAATAAATAGTTTGCATTCTCATTTGTGTATGATACAGCATAATAAAAACTTAAGTTCTTAAGGTTAACTTAGAGTCTCTATCATAAGTTCAAATTTTCTACTAGAGGTACCAGAATGTGCCATGCTATAAACTTACCTTAATTGATGCAGATGAATATAGTCTATTTCTTGAAGGAAGTTTGATTGAAATGTAGGAAAATCTCCTCACTGTTCATAGCAAACAGAAATGGCAATATTCCTGAAAATTTCATTAAATTTAATTCTACTCTTTTTATGCAGAGTTCAGCTTGTATGTAATACACCAAAACTTTTTATACTAATGAAATTATCTCATGTTGCAAGAGAAGTTACGGTCCTAAGAATGATATCAGGTGGAGTAAATGTAAATAACACATAACTACCCTGAAACATTCTTAATGAGATTCTCTCAAAACCAAACTGCCATGAGTGTTTCACTGACCAAGAAGTCTGAGTGGCCTTCAGGTTAGATTTAGGCTGCACCAGGAAGAATTGTCCCTGACATACTTATTTTGCTAATTTTTCTCTATTATTTAAATCTGAAGTAATTACAGAAAATTACAAACAATTAACTCAAATAAAAGTAGGCGAACTCACAAAAATATTTTCAAAACCTGAAAATGCCTTAGGAACTTTGACAGATTTGCAAGGATTATGGATTTTAAATATTCCCTAAACCCATCAGGGTTGCAAGGAGAAATGTATGTTTATTCCACAGAAAAGCTAGCTGGACTTTTGAAAGGAGATTTACCATCTTCACACTAGCTTAAACTAAAATAAACAAAAAGAATTTGGAAGACCCATAAAAGCTAATGTATGTATTTAAGTTCTCCAACTCATATATTTTATGCCTGAAAGAAATTTGGTCTAGAGGAGCAGAACATAAACTTCTGTGGCAATGGAAAAATTAATAGGTCTTTGAAAGCTCTTAAAAATTAGATTCCCAGAGGCATGTCTGCCAGAATCTGACCAGAAGTCGCTAAGTGGTTGTCCACCACAATGTCCCTCATGCCTCTGGGCATTTGCTTTACAGCTTTGACTTTGCCTGACTGGGAACAGATTCTCTGGAGATCCCAAGATGCTTTGCTCAGACCCAGAGCAGTCCAGGGAATTCTGCTGGTTCTGCACTAGTCTAGGCTTCTGAAAAAAGAGAAATTGAAATTTCCTTTGTTGATTATAGATATACTCAGCCATAGATGCAATCAAACTGCAAATGATTTTAATCCCTCATACACATGAAATACCCTCATAGTAACAATCACATCAGTGCTTGCTTGATCAAATAACTGGACACTATAACTCAGCCAAGTTGAAATATATACTAAACTATCAAACTCTTTTTAACATGTCATGTTCAGTGTTAATGTTAGTCAGTGTTAGCACTGACTAACCCCTACATTCTGCACAATATTCTGAATTTTAGCTGTTGTCCACATCTTTGAAAAAAATCTCTTATTATATACTATCATTCATTTATGACATTTGATTCTACCCTATGTTTGCTCTAAAACCTGGACTGATATGAGAACTTAATATCACCTCAATATATCTGAAGCAAAGTGGAATAAAGTTTCATGGAAAAAAGATAAATTCACCATGGAATGATTAAATACTAATTTTTAAATTACTGATAAATAAAGCATGAAAATGTAAGGAATAAAAGATAAAACTATTAAAAAGTACATATAGACATGTTCTGATATATATATACACAATATTATACCCAATGATTGATAAATAATATTCTTACATAAAGTGATGGAATATGTTTTAAAATATTTATTAGTGCATTCTTTAACAACATCAATAAATTTTAAGGAAGAGGAATTTATACAGAACAATGCATTTAAAGTAGAAGTAAACAATAAAATGATTTTATGTACATTTGGAAATTAAAAGTATATCCCACTAAATCTCTTATTTAAGAAATAACAATACTGGAAAACATCTTAAATGCCTATAACTAAATGATAATGAACTTGTTTCAGTTCTGACATATAAACAGTTGAAAATTATCATTTCCACACTCACAAAAGAAAATAAAGCTGAAAAATTGAGGATCAAACTGTCTTAGATCCTTCAGAGTGTTGAGATCACAGAGAAGTGAAAGGGTGGCAGATACAAAGAATCAGTTTATCTGAAGCAGAATCCACAGCTGGAATCAGCCTTGAGAAGGAAAACTAAAGCATAACTGATGAGATGCTGGGTTCCAAGCTTGGGCTGAATTTCAGAGGAAAATTCCCGTGTATTTCCAGCAGGAGAAGGGAAAAGTGATCATTCTGAAATAAAACCAGAATGGGCTGTTCTCATTAACAAAACTTGTCTTCAAGGGAAACTCTTTCACCACAGCCTAAGTGAGATGGTTTTTCCAGAGCCTAACCTAGAAATACTAAACTTCAGTACTTTGAAAAAAGTTGTAAGAAATTTCTGTTGCTCCACAACTTCAAGAACACTTTCAATGGCCAACCTTTAATTTTAGCCTTTCAAGTGGCAAGAAGTGATATCATTTGTCTTTACTAATGACTAATTATATCCAGCAACTTTTCATGTGTTATATGCAATGTATATTTTCCTTGATGAAATATGTGTTGAAAGAATTCATTCATTTTTATTGTGTTGTGCAATTTTTTCTTATTAATAATGAAATATTGACAATCTCACTACTATTTTTCCAAAACCAAAAACTCTTCAAGTATTTTTCCTCATGCATAAATTCTTTAATCAGTACATTTATAACCTCATTCTTACAGCAAGACTTATCACTTTCTTGAAATCCATTTATGTTGCCTTATCAATTACACCTCATAAATGTTAGTTGTATCTAACAATACTTCCAAGGATGTGAAGATTTTTTTCTGTTTCATTCTAAATATTTTGTATTTTTATATTTTGTGTAGACACCGATGATCCATTTTGAATTAGTGTGTGTATAATATATGAGGTCAAGATTGAGATTCATTTTCTATGTGTACAGATGTCCAATTGTTTCATCAATACTTGTTAAAAACATTATTCATTCCCAAAAGAATTGCCTACAGTCCTTTGTTTAAGTTTAGTTGAATATATGTGTGGAAATAAATCTGGACTGTCCATGATGTTCAATTGTTCTCCTTGTCTATCTTTATGAAAATACCATGTAAATTTGATTACTGTAGCTTTATAATATGCCTTGAATTCAGGGAATGTAATTTCTCCAAATTTTTCCTTTTAAATTTGTTTAGGTTAATTTAGATGATTTGTACTTCAATTAAAAATTAGAATTAGCTTTTAAAATTCTAAAAAAAAAAGTTTGATTATTGGGAAGATAATATTGATTCTAGGGCTTAATTTTTTGGTTGTACAAATGTAATTTTAAAATTTTGAATTGACTTTTTTATGAATACAGAATGTTGCTCCATTTATCATGGTATTCTTTAATTTTCCTTTTAAAAGTCACAAAGCTCTGAGTATAGATGCCATGCATATGTTTTATATTTCATTAACAATTAATAAATATTTATATTCATATGTTTATAATTTTATGCTTTTATAATATCATGTTAATTCATTTTCTGTTTATTTGTTAGAAGTATAATCTTTATGATCAGTTTTTAACATTGACCTCAAATAACCAAAACTTGCTAATCTCACTGATTTAAAAATAAGCATCATCCAGAATGGAGAGGAGATGTAAAACACTCTGCATTTACTGGTGATATGATTTCTAAAAAGTAAATCTGAACAAATATATAGAAAACCATTATATTTTATGGATATCAAAGAAACATTGGTCTAATAGAATGAGTTAATTTAAATTCCCTTCTGTTCATTTTCCTGGAACTTTTTGTGTAAAATTGGTATAATTTCTGTTTTAATATTTGATGGAATGCACATATATAGCTATATGGACTTGAGGATTCCTTGTGGAAAGATTTGAAGAACACATCCAATTTCTTTTAAAAGATATAGTACTTTTTAAATTGCCTCTTATTTAATTTTAATGTGCTTTGTACTTTATATCAAATTTCCAAATTTATATTTTTGAATTTATTGGCCTTAATGTATTTATTGTGTGACTTTATTTTACTTTTAAAATATTTACAATGTGTAATAATATCCTCTATCATTAAGAAATTAAATGACTGGTAATCAGTGATCTAAGTGACATAGGTATCAAGATACATGAAAATAAAAGTAAATTAAATCCAAATCATATAAAGTTAAGGATATAATAAAAATAAGGAAAGAATTTAATGATATATATAACAGTAGTGAATTAAGAATATCAACAAAGCCAAAAGTTGGTTCAATGAAAGGATTAATAAAAGTCAGAAGCCTTTAGCATCTTTAATCTTAAGAAAAGAGAAAAAGCACAAATTGCCCATTTTATTGTATACTTTTATTTTTAAGTACCAGGGCTGAAGATTGAACCTGAGACCTCATATGTGGGAGGTCTTGCTCTTCACTGAGCTATTCCTGCTCCTCTGAGTTGTTTTTCTTTGTTTGCTTGCTTATTTGTTTGTTTACAGGGAACAGGCACCCAACAATTTGAACTACATCCACTCCTTGTTGAAATTCTTATATGTTCCTGTTGGTAGTGGAAAAGTACAAACATACCTTGAAATACTCTTAGAGGACATCTAGTAAATCTGACATAGAGTAAGATATTCTACTTCCAGGTAGACAGAATATTCTACCTCTAAGTAGTTATTTATAATACTATAAATTTGCATGTCTATCAGCAAAGTATCATAAAAAAAGAAGTAGACTTTTAGACTTGTTCTTAGCAGGGAAAATGGGTTTCATGAGCAAATGGTCACACTTCACCATGCCTGCTCTTCCTTACAATCAATTTCAAAGAGTGGATGAGTAAATTAATCACAAAGAGAGAAAAATAAATTACTCTTGCATTTAACCTAAAATTATATACCCACTTCAGATTTAGACACCAAAAACTTTTCTGCACAGTGTTCTCTTTGATAAAAAGGGACTGACCCCTCATCAAGAAATGTTAGCTCACCCATGCCATATACACACAGACACACTCAACATAAATACCTAGGCAAACATACATATAGAGAGTTTTCTTTATTAACATTCATATCACATATTCCTTGGATAAGTAGTACATTAAACCAAATCAAACATAACTATGAATAACTAACTGGTCAGAGCTAATATCCTTTGGAAAGAGGTAAAATATCAAAACAGAAGATCCTGGCATTAAATGCAAATATTGCTACCTCTTTGTTTTTTCTTTCTTTTTTTTTTTTTGTTACATATCCCTCCCCTTTTCTGCTTGCTCTTGCTGTGTGTTCATTTTTTGTGTTCTTCTATGTCTGGTTTGTCTCCCCCCACTGTGGCGATGTGCTGAGTCAGCTCACTGTGCAGGTGGCTTGTCCTACTAGTGGGTAGGTCTGCTTGCATTCCTGGGTGGCTTTTTTGCTCTGTTCATAGGTGGCTTTGCTCCATTTGCAGGTGGTTTGCCCTGCCCATGGCAGCTTTTGCCCTGCCCGTGGCGGTTTTGCCCTGCCCATGGTGGCTTTGCCCCACCCACGGTGGTTTTGCCTTCTCAGGCAGTCTGCCCACTTGGAGAGGTCCCCAGGAACTGAACCTGGGGCCTCCCACGTGGTGTACTGGTACCCTAGCCACTGGGCTATACAGCCAGTCCCTCTTTGTTTTTTCTTGTATCTCCCAATGATGGAGGGGAAGGAGAAACCCAATCAAGAAAGGCTGTGTGGAAGTAACACAAACATTCTATTGAGAAATGACAAGTACCTGGAAGCAGGAAGAAAAGTCTGGATAAATAGGAACTAAAGCACAGAGAGTGATTGGTTTATATGTTCTCGTGTTTAAATGGGAAAGTAATATTTCCTTGATATAGATAATAAATAAGTACAAAGATATTATAGGAGGGTGATAGTCTCCTAGATTTCATTCCCTCCTTGATTTACACTTGGGGATATATGTTAAAGCATTTGCCTTTTTAGACATCGCTGATTTCATCATTAATGCATAATGTTAGTGCCATAGGAAATGTTCCATATGAACAAGGTTATACACTCAAATAAAAAGAGAAGCTGCTACATTTGAATACTTGTCAGAATTTTTAAATGAAATATACATGTTACACTATGAGTTTATCAAATATAAAGACTATTTGTCTCTGTCTTAATGAAATACAAATAATGTGGTAATAAAATATTTCATGATCCAAAACTGTTCCTCAAATCTTTAGTCTTTGACATATTGTCTTATGACGGTTTTCCAAAAAGAAGTTAAATCTGACAACAGTTTTGTTCCATTATTAGTAACGTGACAAAATAATAATTTGACAAATTCTGTTCAACTATAAGAGACATATTTAAATTTATCTCCATCATTATTTATAGCTATTATTCATGCTTCTTTGTGCATTACCTCCAGAATGAGTGTAACTCTTGTACTGCATGCATGTATTCTAAATCACCTTCTGTATTTTAATTACTTTTCTTTTCATATAATCCTCTTATCTATTTCCCTCTCCCTTAATATAAATGCTCAGTGTCCTAGGAGATAATTTTTTAAGAATGGCATTTTATCAAATATTCTTCGGGTTTCTTCAGGAACTATTTCCCTGAAATCTCATCTGTAGGATATTTACAAGATTATTTGCTTTATTTTTTGTATCACAATGTCTTTGCTTGCAGATTATTTTATTATTAGAACACATATCTTTTTTCTTATTATTTTGTTTTCATATTAATATGAAATGTCTTTCTGGAACTAATTACAATTCATTTACTTACCAGTTTTAGGTAGCTAGGGTCACATCATCATTTGCATTATATAATTCAGTTCCTTAAAGTATATGGGAAACAATTTTCAATTCCGGTCAACAGGTGGCACCTTTAATTGTGTAATCAGCCTTCTGAATCGTTGATTTTCAGTCTATCTTCCTAGTTATTTTCTTATGGGTATTCAAGAGTTTTGACTTCCAGGAAATACAGTAAGTAAGATGTATCATACTGGATTGCTTATGGCTCAAATTTGAAGGCTTCAAGAGGATGTATGAATAAATATCAAATATAAAAATTTGGAATTATTGTTTAAACTAGAGATTTAAGTTCTCCATTACAAGAGAATGTAGTAACATGTCACCATGTAGTCTTTCTAGCAATGTAAACTTTTAAATAAAAATAAAACGTGCAATAATTTTTTTCCTTAAATTTCATTCCTAAATATAGCATTGCCTTAATTGCTTTGACCTAGGTAATTTCCTTGCAGGTATCCTGTCAACTTCATCTCAAATCCTCACATAATTAATTATGTTTCCAAATCTCTTCTGTATGGTAGAATTAGTATTGAATTTCATGAAACATCTAAGTCTTAGTAAGCTCTTCCATTGTATTATAATAGTAATAGAATAATCTCTGTGGTAGTTTCTAATTTTTGATTCCACATTAATTGTGTACTTCCTTTGAAAATAATATTTGACACCAAACTTTTCTCATGGCATTTTTCATCTCTGTATTTCTGAGAGTATAGATTAGGGGATTGAACATAGGAGCAATGATTGTGTAAAATAGTGCAAATATTTTATCTTCAGGGTAAGTGTTAGGTGGTCTAAGGTAAGAAAAGATTAAAGGCCCAAAGAATAAGACAACCACTGTGATATGAGACCCACAGGTAGAAAGGGCTTTGCGAATTCCCTCAGCTGAATGATTCCTTAAAGTGAACAATATAATGACATAAGAAACAAATAAGACAATAAAGGTTACCAAGGAGATAATACCTGAATTGGCAACCACAAGGACACCTGTGATGTAGGTATCAGTACAGGCAACTTTTAGCAGTGGGAAGACATCACAGAAGTAGTGATCAATTACATTTGAGCCACAAAAGGGTAATTGGATTGTCATAGACAATTGAGGAAATGAATGGACAGCCCCTCCTACCCAAGCGGCCAGGATTAATAGATTGCATCTTGTCCTGTTCATGATAATCACATAGTGCAGAGGTTTGCAGATGGCAACATAGTGATAAAAGGCCATGGCAGTAAGAATGAAGATCTCAATACCTCCAAAGAAGTGCGTGGTAAAGACCTGTAACATGCAAATGCCATAGGAGATGGTTTTTGTCCTCATTAACAAGTCACTGATAAGTTTGGGTGTAACACTAGAGGTGTAGCAGATGTCCATACAGGATAAATGACCAAATAAATAGTACATGGGTTGGTGAAAAAGGGAGCTGCATCGAATGGAGACAAGAATCAGCAGGTTTCCTACCAAGATGGAAACATAACAGAATAAAAAGAGCACAAAGCAAAATATTTGTATGTCTTGGTCATAAGAAAGCCCCAAAAGAATGAATTCTGAGATGTTACTGTGGCTTCCCATGTATTTCAGTTTGGTATATTTTACTGAGTATCTGAAAAAATAAAAACAAACATGAATTTGGATAAATATGTACAGTATGATCACAACAATATAAAATTTACTACAGTAATGTGTGGACATACATAGAATGAAATATTAATTATCTTAATTTACAGAATTTTGCTGCTTTTTCTTTTTTAACATATCTTATTTTACTAAAATATGTCAAATCATTTTATAATAAACATAATAGGTGTTTTTTCAATTTGGCCATTGAAGATTACATTTCAAGTGTTAGTTTGATCAGCAATAAAATATTCTATTCCCATTATTTGCATGCAATTCAATGCTAATTATGTTATTTGTCAAACAACAAATGTTTAATTTACCTAATAAAAATAAAACTGTTTTGGATATATATAAATATAATGTTTTTGCCATAGAATCAACTTTTCATCTTCTACTATGAACTAGAAAACATCTAAGAATCATTTGAAAGTGAATTAGAAAATACAAATACTTCAAGCACCCATTTTAAAGTGGTAAAATTAAAAATTTTAAAGCTACCAAGATAGCATCAGGCACAGAGTGTTTAGAAGTTGAATGTAATTAAACAGTATTGAATAATTAAAGATTTTTTCATTGTCCTATATTTTATTTATTCTGACTGACACTGATTGCCTGTTAAGAAATAGTATATTAAAAAAAAAGAAATAGTATATTGTTTTCAAGTACACAGTTACTTAAAATAAATTGATTTAAAGATAATTCCTATTTAAGTAGGTTGTTGAATACTTACACAAGATCACTCGATTCATCCAAGTCCATAATTTTTCAGACTCTGTTTGTTATACACTGTTGTTACTAGCAGATAAATATCTGATAGTTCAGTGGTTCATCTCATGCATTAAAGCAGAGCAGGATGGGGGAAGGTGCCATGGTGTGCAGCAGTGGGAGGAACTGCTGGGAAGCCACATCTAAGTAGAAAAGATTATTGATATCAACAAGTTCCCAGTTCAGCCAGTCAGTATTCCTGAATATTTATGTAAAGCTCAAACTTGCAGATAATTTGAATTAGAATTGTCAGGTTCCAAATCATTTTGAAATAATTATACTTCAGTTTCTCCAATATGTGTATTCCTTAGGTCAAGATTCTGATTTTTTCTCTAGATCATAATAAATGTTTAATTCACAAAAGCACCTAAATCCCCATCCAACATTCCAAGGGAACAGGCTACTTTCATCACTACTGTTAGCAGAGGTAAAAAGCAAATGTGAGTAGATTCAGCAGAGAAAAATTTTCATTAAAATGCACATTTTTTACCAAATAGTGAGTAAAATGCATATAAAAGAGTTGAAGTCATGAATGATGGAAGTAATGATATCTAAAACACCCAATGAGCAAGTGATAAAAACAGTAGCAACAAATTCAAAGGAAATATATGGAGGTGTGTAAAATAAACTGAGAAGTTGTGAGCTTTAAGCTCATTGCTTAATCTTTTTAAACCTCATTTTCTTGAACTATACATTAGAAATTATTACATAATTCAGAAATAAAAGGATTATATAATGCAGCATGCAGTATCCTAGTGTCTTACATGGTTCATGCCAAACATCACTTTTTTTTTTCTTCTTTCTTCTTTGATTGAGCAGTTTGGTAACCACAGAAATTCTCCTGCAAATATATATAACTAATGCCAAAAAGGCATATGTAGGAAAAAAAGAAAGTTCAACACAGGATTAATGGTTTTCATGTAAATTCCAGTTTCTACAATGTATTAATGGAAAAAAATTATTTTAATGATAGATTATTTTAAAACAATTCCTACCACTAATTTTTAGTCTCAATTTTGTACAATCACTATAAAACATAGTGAAATTCTTTAGTTCTTTGATAGATTGAATAAATACTCTAAATTCCCAATTGTGTATGTTACAGCATAATAAAAACTTATGTTCTTAATGATGAGGTACAGTTTCCATAAGTCCAAATTTTCTACTAGAGATATCAGAATGTGCTATGCTATAAACTTACCTTAGATGAAACAGATGAACCTAGTCTATTTTTTGAAGACAGTTTGTTTGAAATGTAGGAAAATCTTCTTTCTGTTGATAGCAAACATAAATGGTGATATTCCTGAAAACTTCATTAACTTCAACTCTACTCTTTTCACCCAGAATTAGGCTTGAATATAATGCACCAAAACATTTTTTACAACGAAATTATCTTATATGGCAAGAGAACTAATCATCCTTAGAATGGAATCAGATGAAATAAATGAAAATAAAACATAACCACCCTAAAACATGCTAGTGGGATTCTCTCAAAATGAAAACATCATGAGTGATTCACTGACCAAGAAATCTGAGTGGATTTCAGGTATGATTAAGGCTACATCAGGAAGAATTGCCCTTGAGATACTTATTCTGTTAATTCTTCTCCATTATCTAAATCTGAAGTAATTACAGAGAACTATAAACCAGTAACTCTAGCAGAGCTAGGTGAACTCTTGAAATATATTCAAAATCTCAAAATGCCTTAGAAAGTTTGACAGGTTTGCAATGAGAGTAGATTTTAAATATTCACTAAACCCATCCCAGTTGCAAGGAGAAGTGGATCTTTATTCCACAGATAAGCAAGCTGGGACTTTTGAATGCAGATTTACCATTTTCACACTAGTTTAAACTAAAGTAAAAGAAAGAATCTGAAAGACCTACAAAAGCTGAGCCATGTATTTACATCCTCTGAGTCATCTATTTCATGCCTGAAAGAAATTTGGTCTACAGGAGCAGAATATAAACTTCCATGACAGTAGAAAAATTAATAGGTCTTTGAAAGTTCTGAAAAAATAGATTCCCAGAGGCATATACCAGAATCTCACCGAATGTCACAAGTGGCTGTCCACTGCAATGTCCCTTGTGCCTCTCATCATTTACTTTTCAACTTTGACTTGGTCTGGCTCAGGCACTGATTCTCTGGAGGCCCTGAGATGCTTTGCTCAGACCCAGAGCAAGCCAGGGAAGTCTGCTGGTTCTTTGTTATTCTCGCTTTCAGAGCAAAGGCAAATTCCTTCATTGATTTTAGATATACTTAGCCATAGATGCAAACAAACTGAAAATGCTTTAAATCCATGAAAGACTCTCATGGTAACAATCACATCAGTGCTTGCTTGGTCAAATAACTGGACACTATAGCACAGCTGAGTTGATACATGTACTTAACCATCAAACTCTATTTAACATGTCCATGTTCAGCACTTACTAACCACCACATTCTGAACAATATTCTGAGTTTTAGCTGTTGTCCACATCTTTGAAAATAATCTCTTATTATATACTATCATTCATTTATGACATTTGATTCTACCCTATGTTTGCTCTAAGACCCAGACCAATATGAGAACTTAATATCACCTCAATATATCTGAAGCAAAGTGGAATAAAGATTCATGGGAAAAAAAGAAAAATTCACAGTGGAACAATTAAATACAAATTTTTCAATTACTGATAAATAAAGCAGGCAAATTTAAGGAATCTTTTTAAAAGTACATATAGACATGTTCTGATGTATATACAACATTACATCCAATGATTGATAAATAATATTCTTACATAAAGTGATGGAATATGTTTTAAAATACTAATTAGAGTATTCCCTAATATGCTCAATAAATTTTAATGAAGAGACATTTATACAGAATCATGCATTTAAAGTAGAAGTAAACAATAAAATAATTTTATGTACAGTTGAAAATTAAAAGTATATCCCACTAAATCTCTTCTTTAAGAAATAAACAATCCTGGAAAATTTCTTAAATGCCTATAATTGAGTGATAATGAACTTGTTTCAATTCTGACATACAAACAGCTTGAAAATCATCACTTCCACCCTCACAAAAGAAAATAAAGCTGAAAAACTGAGAATCAAACTATCTTAGATCCTTCGGAGAGTTGAGATCACAGAGAATAGAGAGAGAGGCAGATACAAAGAATCACAGTTTGTCTGAAGCATAATCTACAGCTGGAATCAGCCTTGAGAAGGAAAACTAAAGGGTAACTAATGAAAAACTGGAGTCCGAGCTTGGGCTAAACTGAGAGACAAAATTTTCAGGAGGCAAAGCCTTAGCGGTCCATACATACATGAGGCATAACCTCCAGGAGCCCCTTCTGATTCCCACTCTGAATTTCAGGGAAAAATTCCTTTGTGTTTCCAGCAGGAGAATGGAAAAGTCATCATTTTGAAATAAAAACCAGAACAAGCTGTTATCGTTAACAAATACTTATCTTCAAGGGAAACTCTTTTACCACAACCTAAGCAAGAAGGTTTATCCAGAGCTTAACCTACTTGGTGTAGAAAAATACCCAATTGCAGTACTCTCTACCCTTCCTATCTTGCCTAAGGGTTGAAAAAATTTGTATGAAATTTCTGTTTCTCCACATATTCAAGAACACTTTCTATGGCCAATCTTTAATTTTAGCCATTCAAGTGGCAAGAAGTGATATCATTTGTATTTACATAATGACTAGTTATGTCTAGCATCTTTTCATATCTATTTGCAATGTATATATCTTCCTTGATGAAATATCTGTTGAAAGAATTTGTTCATTTTTATTGTGTTGTACAAGTTTTCTTTATTAATAATGAAATCTTTATAATCTCAATACTATTTCTTTATAACAATAAGCTTTTCAAGTATTTTTCCTCATTTTTAAATTCTTTCATCAGTATATTTATAACCTTGTTCTTACAGTAAAATTTATCAATTTATTGATATCTATTTATGATCCCTTATCATTAATGGCTCATAAAAGTTAGTTGTATCTAACAATACTTCCAAGGATGTGAAGTTTTTTTCTATGTTTCATTCTAAATATTTTGTATTTTTATATTTTGTGTAGACACCTATGATCCATTTTGAATTAATGTGTGTATAATATGTGAGGTACAGATTGAGATTCATTTTCCATGTGTATGGATGTCCAATCATTCCACCAATACTTGTTGAAAACATTCTTTCCCCCACAGAATTGCCTATAGTCCTTTGTTTAAGTTTAGTTGAGCATGTATGTGTGACAATAAATCTGGACTATCCATATGTTCAATTGTTCTACTTGTCTATCTTTATGAAATACCATGTAAATTTGATTACTGTAGTTTTATAATGTGCCTTGAATTCAGGAAGTGTAATTTCTCTAAATTTATTCATTTTCAATTTGTGTATGCTAATCTAGATAATTTGCATTTCCTTTAAACATTAGAATTAGGTTTTAAAATAGTTTTTAAAATCCAGTTTGGTATCTTTGGTAAGATAGTTATGAATCTAGGGTTTAATTTTTTGGTTGTACAAAGCTATTTTAAAAATTTTGAAATGCCTCATTTTTTAATACAGAATGTTGCTCCATTTATCATGGTATTCTTTAATTTTCATTTTCAAAGTTGTATTGTTCTCAGTATAGATGTCTTGCACATATTTTATCTATTTTGTTAAATACTATTAGATATTTATTTTAATGTATTTAGTATTTTGTACTTTTATAATATCATTTTTAAATTCATTTTCTGATTTTTAATTAAATGTATAATCTTTATGATCAGTTTTTAATAATGATCTCGAATCTCCAAAACCTGATATTCTCACTGATTTTACAAACAGTGAATGGAGAAGAGAAGTAAAACTCTCTGGGTTTACTGATAATATGATTTCTAAAAAGTAAATCTGGGGCCGGCTC
>PVKH010003195.1:0-25395 GCA_004027955.1 Chaetophractus vellerosus | reverse complement strand
CTCTTTTCTTCTCCCTGCAGTCCAGACCTTTTAGTCCTCCCATTCACTCTTCCAGCCCTCCTCCGATAGCACCCCTAGCCCGGGCTGAAAGCACTTCTTCGATATCGTCCACCAATTCCTTGAGTGCAGCCACCACTCCCACAGTTGGTAAAAATTATCTCCTCTCTTTTAATCCATTTGTCGTTTTGACTGGCTATTTTATATGATGTGAAATGCCCCAGGCCCTATGTTTCTGGTCAAAATTGTTTTGCGTGTGTTTTGCTATCACCTGACTATTCTTTTAAAAGCACCTTCTCAGGAGGCAAACTACTTTCACAAAGTAAAAAAATAAAGGAACGTTAACACCTGTGTTTTGCAGGAATTCTCTTGTGCTATTACCTATGGAGCAATTCATAAAAGCAAAGAAGAAATCATCCAAATCAGGTCCTGTACTTTAGATGTCATGCCTTATAAATAAAAGGAGTCTCCTTTGAGGGGGGAATGTTGGTTTCAATTCTAACAGTGTACCACATCAGAAATCACAAAATTTAGAACTTTCATTTTCCTAAACTCTTTCATTTCCTCAATCATTTTTTGGTTGTCCATATATTGGCAATTGATATCAACATTGACATTGTGGGCGTTGAGCAAACTTTTTGACATTTTTCTGGTGCTTTTCAGTGGTGTGCAATCAATTTTCCCACAGAAATAAGTCTTTGTTGGCACTTTTGGTAAATTCCTTTATGTCTCTTTGCTAATGGTGTGGTGAAAGTGAAGAGTTGAGATTGGCTGCTAGGCCAAATAATTTTCCCAGGTTTAAATGACTGGTTTTACCGTCAGCCAAATGATTTTCCTAGGTTTAAATGACTGGTTTTACCTGGAGCATCTTCCTTCTTCCCAAGGCTGGTCTGTCTCTCCCACCATTTCACCACCTTGCATAGACCCCTGCTGCCTCTCATTTTTGCATGGTGTCTCTCTTATCTGATAATGGGGCTTTCCCATACCATCTTTCCCAAATGCCCTCCATTCCTCCTTGTCTGTCTTTTTTGTCTGGAACAACCCTCTCTGTCTTCTGTATCATAAGCCAGCTGACCTACCCTGCATTGCTTGGGAGAATCATTAACCAAAGTAAAATAAATTCCTGCTCCTACTTACCAAAGAGCACACTGGAGAGCTGCCCTTGTGAGAAGTAGCTTGACCAAAGACAGAAGTTCTTCTGAAGAACCGCCTCTCTGTTTAAAGTATGCCTTTTAGGGCCCCCACAGAGCTCTAATGCATGTTCTGCATTTTTAATACACCACCCCAAAAATATCCTTCACATTTGGTGAAAATATCACCTACCCAGTTTTATATGGTTCATTAACTCCAGCTATTTAACACTATTTATATAGCCATGTCTGTTCTTTGTTGGCATCAATTGAGGCAACTTAAGTTTCCTATTTTAGATGTCTGTTAGGTTTTCTCTCTGTGTTTTGTTTTGCTTTGTTTTGCTGTGACTTCCCAGCCTTAGTTTTGCATGTGTATGTTCCAATAAAACTTTATGGTCACTGAAATTTAAATCTCACATAATTTTCATGTGTTATTGAAATATTATTTTTTTCAACCATTAAAAGATGCAAAAACCAATGCTACCTTACGGGGCAAACAACAACAAATGGTGGACTGTGTTTGCCAACCCTTATTTTAAGAAATGCCTGTTTCCACCCCCTATTTTTTTTTTCATTTAGAGCAGTTGTAAGTTTATAATAAGAACATGCAGAAAATACAAAGCTCCCATACTACCACCCTTCAAACAAACTTTTCCCTATTATTAACATTTTGCATTAGTGTGGTATCTTTATTACAAATGTTGAAACAATATTATTATTATTAAACTATTAACTACAGTCCATGGTTTGCATTAAGGTTTACTCTTTGTGTTATACGGTTCTATGTTGTTGATTTTGAATTTTTATTCTGGTAACATATATACAACTCAAAATTTCCCATTTTAACCACTTTCAAATAACAATTCAGTGGTGTTAATTATATTCACAGTGTTGTATTACCATCACCACTATCCATTACCAAAATTTTTCCATTACCCGAAACAGAAACTCTTTATCAATTTAGCATTAACTCCCCATTCCCTAACCACTACTCCGTGTAAATGGTCTTCTAGTTTCTGACTCTGTGAATTGGCATATTCTAATTATTTCGTGGAAGTGAGATCATATAATATTTGTCCTTTTGTGCCTGGCTTATTTCACTCGACATAATATCTTAAGGTTCATCCTTGCTGTCACGTGTATCAGAACTTCATTCATTTTTACAGACAGCCCTGTTTTTGAACTCCACCTCTTTAATACTCCTGATTATGACAGCCATTTCCCCTACCCCAGGTCTGTTTCTTTTTTCCTGAGATTAGTTGTTCCACCCATTCCACGTGATTTGTCTTACTGGTCAGAGAGGAAAGGAAGAAGAATGAACTGTGGTTCAGAAAGCTAACCCCAAGTGTCTTCAGATAAACCATCAAATAAGTTCTTTCAATCCATTCTTAGAGCAAATTGCACACAAGAAAATTTAAACTGTGTCCATGTTTTGTACCGTGTGTTTTGATACTCCTTGCTGCAACAATCTCAAATCTCGGCCAGTTATTTTGATACTTAACACATCTAGGATGCTTTCTCTCAAGATGAACCACAGAAGGGTGTGAGAGGAGAGTCACATTACTTCATTTCTGAGGGACATTCTGATTTCATCTGTTTGGTTCTGTTATTTTTATTTGGTTTTCTTCTTCCCACTGCATTCCTCACCCTCCTTTCTTTATTTTCTCCGTCGTTACCTAACAGCCACTTCTCTCTGAAGTAAATACATTGTCGGAGTGACTGCCTGCCCAACAGCATCTTGTGTGTTACTGTTTCTTTCTGGAGAGGATGTGCTTTGGCTGTTCAGACCCAAGAGTTGCCTTGGAATTCACGACTGCCTTGGAATGCCAATTTAATGCAGTCAAATGGCTTGGGTGAGGTGGAGAATTTCAGCAGCAAATTCCCTGAAATTGATGGCTCATTTCCCTCCCACCCTCACAATTCTTTTCTGACATTTCCTATGACACTTGAGTCAAAATTGGAGCAAATGTGGTGGGAACCAAGGTTTAATGTAATTAAAAGACTAAAATTTTAAGAGCAAGTCTAATCTGTCTTCCTACACATGATTCATATAAGAAAATGCCTCTAAATGACTTTGGGCATAAAATCTTTCATGCGAGCTGTGGTTATGAAGTAGTAAATCAGATTGCACATCTGAAAATAGGGCTTTTTTTTTTTTTTTTTTTTGCAAATAGTCACACTCAAATAATGAAAAGCTCCTATGCAGCTATATTACATTGAATTTAAGACACTCCCTCAATTATAAGTTATAAGATGCACCATTACTATAAAGTTAAGAAAGAGAAAAAACCTTCCAATTAAACTAGATGCAGTGTTTTCTTATCACATTGTTTGCAAAACCCATCACAATTTCTGAGAGGTTTAAATATGGAAAAAAAATGCATATCTTAGATTCAACGAAGTACAATAAACTTCTTTTGCACACTAAAAAGCTCACAGGGCCTGCACTATTTGATTTCAGAAAAAAAAACAATGAATCTTATGGGAATAGAAAAAAATATTTTAAATTATTCTATGATAAGAAGCAAAAGCCTAGACATTCAACTCTCATTAAAGAGTAATCTTAACATGTAAACATCTGCTTTCATTACTTGTTTCTTATTTCTGTGGGTGAGGTCAGTAGTTTTTTCCAGATGTTGGCAACATCTGTCTTCAGGACCCCGCTGCAAAAAGACCACCATAAAGGCAATTTTTCTTAACTATCGAATTCACTCAGATATTCCTTCACTGTTAATTATGGGTTTCAAATTGCATCTTTACATCCAAGGAATCTGTAATGAATGCAAAGTGATCATTTATAGGCACCAAAGCAAGTATCGGATGGACTTTGAGCAGAAGTAAATTCTCTTCAGTAGTGGAATATTAACCAAAGCATCTAAAACTTAAAATACTTCCTCCAAGCCTTCTCTCTAAGCTGAGTAGCAATTCCAAATTGAATGACTAAATGAGCTTTCTTTAAAAAAAAAAAAAAAAGAAATCTGTTTTAACTGCCAATTATTTTTCACAAAATGAAAGTTCTCTGGAGGTGTATATCCCTGATCCCAATTAAATATCTCCACATTTGATTTTAGTCTTTTTTTCCCCTTATGCTATTGTATTGGAAAAGCTGGTCTCTAGTACAGGCTTTTCCACCCCAGATTGATTTCAGGCCATTTCTCTGGCTAACTCTTAAGGAAAAGTTTTCCTCTATACTTAATGTGGGTGTTACCCTTATTTAAACTAAGCACAATGACTCATTTTTAAACTTTTTTTTTACTTATTTAGGATGTTTTCTTCTAATCCCTCAACCACCATAAAAAACGTAAGCCTGCTGTTCTATAAGCAACTATTCTATTGTAACTTTAGCTCAAAGAACAAGTGGTAGTATTGGAGGCTCCTCACTTAAGATTTTAAATAGGAAATCAGTGCTTCAAAAAACATATCATTCATCATTTCCCACTATTAGGTAGAAAGAGCCACTGTTGTATTCAGTTACTACCAATGTAACTGTTTTGCTTCCTGTTATCCGGAGACGTCGCATGTCCTTAGTGCCAGTTCTGTTTGTCCTGTTCCTCTGCTGTAGATATTATAGGAATTGCACCAACTTTTTCTTGCTACCAAGGATGCCACATGTATAATAAAAATTTTAATTGACAAGTGATATAGTAAAACATCTTAAGAATTGGCACTGAAGTAGTTTCCCTGCCTTATTCCCTAAGTGTAGGAAGCAAGCAATTCTAGGAAGCAAGCTATTAGAATACAAGGAGCATTATTTCTTATGGAATAATTTTACTAGCTTTATCTATTTTTTTCTTTTCTCTACATTGTAGGTATGGTTCTTTTTTACTGATTGTGGCCAGTAAGATTTTATTCAATTTTCTATTAAAGTTGTAATAATACCCTCTGAGCCTGTGGCATTGAATACTTTTTTTAATAATATAGAGGAAAGACTCCAATTGCCTGTGTTTGTTCATTGGTGAGAAGGGAAGCAGTGTGCAAAGATCTGGAAAGATTGAGATCCCAGAACATCAATTCACGATGTGACCAATTTACAAAGACATTTGGCCACAGTAGATTCCATAGTCAAAGAGGTAATTACAATAATGCCCTTCAAAACTCTTAGTCCATAACTACCAAACGCAGATGCAGGGCAAATTGCTTGTGGATATTGATGAGCCTGAAACGGGACAGCTTAGGCAAGGATCTCGGGCTCATGCTGGTGCTTTTTGGTGAAAGCTTCTCTTTCCCCATGGGGGAAAAGTACATTCTGGGTGATCCTTTCGACCTATGTTGTCAGGAGGTTCTTGATAATGGACATGTGTCTGGCCACTTGCTCAAGTCAATTATTAATGATAGTGCCTTTAAAAACTCCCTGAGAAGGTGGAACGTGGCTTCTACCAAATTCACAGGCACTAAAGTCTGGCTTTTTGAATTTTAATTTCTTCTCACAGAATCATAAAATAAGCAGGTCACTTTTTTGTTTCCTAATCACCATCCCAGTGACTTCAGTTTTGTTTCTTTTCTCCATTAAAACCATTCCTTGTGTTTGGATTAGTAAAGTATGCTGCTGGATTTCATTTGGGATTTGTATTTGTGTTTTTGTTTTCCATCCCTTTATGTTTCTTTGGTTCGTAGTGTCAGAAGATGATGTTTTTTATGACACACTGCCCTCGTTTGAAAGGCGCTGTGAAACGCCTGCAGGTATGGTGCTAGCCGAGTGATCTTTAGATATCTAGACTTTTAAAATCCAAGCCATTATGCCATCTGAATGCTATAAACTTCATGGACATGCCCCTCACCTCATGAGTGTCCAGTGCCTCTCAGACACACCTGTATATTAACTGTTCATTGTGGAACTCATGCCACTGATATTTTTGAAGCGAACATTTTACAAAGCAGCAGGTTGCATGACAGTTTCTCAGTGAAAACATTCAAAAAAGGTGAGATGCTATTGCTTTGTGAATTTACAAAGAGGAAATAATTTAACTGCTCAGAATTACATGTCCAGTGACTGTTTTCTAAAATTTAAAACATGACAGAGCACCATTAACAATCTTGTTTTCTCCTTGGTACGTAGGTAAAGGGTGTATTGTGTCTGGATGCCTAAGGTGATTTCAGGGGAGGGGGTGGAAGATATGTGACATCTTCCACAAACTTTAAATTGATATGCAATGTTGTTGTCACTTAAAACTTAAGCTATTGTTGTATACAGCCCATAACTCCAAGTTTAAATTTTCGTGGAAACTTAGAAGGGGATGACGTTGAAGACGAAATGGATACAGCAAATGCTGAATGACAGCTTGCCCAAACTAGTGCAGTTAAAATATGCTGACGCCCCTGCATGGCCAGGAAGACTTCTGCTCCATGCATACAAGCACCAAGTATCCAGCCGCCAACACGTGCCCATCCCTTTAGGCCTCCATAGCTTTGCTTTTGCTTTTTGTTTCCTGACCTAAAACAAAACATAGATTGCCAACCTTCCCTTTTTCCTGCACGTTAATGGCATGCAGTGCCTCCACCCTACCCCATAGTGAGATTAATGACCTGCTCTGTGACTCACACTGTGTCCTTCTCTCTCCCTCTCCTTAACCTTTCCCATCCCGCTTCAACTCCTGGCCATACAGAGAATGAACAGCCTTCCCTCGTTTGGTTTGACAGAGGAAAGTTCTATTTGACTTTTGAAGGTAAGTAGTACATAGCATACCAGATTCTAACTTATATTCCCCTCATCCTTTTTTCTCCATCTGCATTTCAAAATCCCAGTTTTCTTCAAAAGTCCTAGTCCCACTTTCTCTATGAAAATGCTATGGCTACTTAGAAAATATTAAATATTGAAGAAATTATTACGTGAATTTGGTTTGTATGTGATCTTCAATTTTTCTTATTAAAAATAAAGTTAATTTGCAGTTAACATTGGTTACTTAATTAACTGTGGTTAATTGAAAAAAAAAATCAAACCTCTTTTTTGGCCAAGGAACTTAACTCTGTCAACCAGGGCTCTTTCCTAACTCTTCCACAAATGTGATGCAACGAAAAAAGGTCATTTTTGGTTGGTATTGCCATTTAACTTTGTTTTGGATAATTAATTTTTAGGTGCAATATCCATTATTGTAAAATGTACATATGTATTTGTATTCTTATGACTGACTACTGCGTAGGAGACCAGGAAAAAATGTGGGAAAAAAGAGAGAGAGAGAGAATTTTAGTAAACACCTGAAATTGGAATTGGAATGACTGCAATAAAGTGGACACTAT
Organism: Chaetophractus vellerosus; assembly: GCA_004027955.1. Classification (NCBI taxonomy): domain Eukaryota; kingdom Metazoa; phylum Chordata; class Mammalia; order Cingulata; family Chlamyphoridae; genus Chaetophractus; species Chaetophractus vellerosus. The sequence continues at coordinate 18,034 of PVKH010003195.1, read as the reverse complement.
TGCTGGACATGCCATTTTAGAAGATTAAAGAAAATATACATAAATATAATGTTAAATATCTAAATTCAATGTTTGATTTTTTGTTATATTCTGCATTGAGGATTAGCATTCTTTTGTTTCATATATGACAAAATCATCTAAACAGACCAGGTATATGATAAAATGGCCCGTTTAATGCTGGGGGGGAACGGTACTCAATTAATGGGCCATCTTACAGGTAAAGATTTGTCACTTAAGCCTCTACTTTCAAAGTTTTAAATAGCTAAATTAATTCTGGGACCAAAAGTTGGACAAAAAATACATTCTACCCAAGAATTGAATCTAAATATTGAACTTTTCTTTATATTTCATGGCAACAAAAAGAATTTTCCTGTATTAGGATTATGTTTTCATGCAATTTTAAAAAATCAAAATGACAGATTCTGTCATTTTTTAAATTAGTCTGTATGGTTGTGATTTTTCCTCTCAACACTCAATTTTGTTTAAAAGATGACCCCAGAGATGAAAGCCCTTAGCTTGGAGTGGCTTGAATAGCAGCAGGGAAGATGATCTCATTTAAAATGTTTCAAATACTTTGAGTTCTTTACCTGACTTGGGTAGGACAGATGGATACACAGACCTCAAAAAAGGGTGTCTATTTTCCACATAAGGTCAAAGCCTTCTTTGCCTCAAGACATTAATTTTGTAATAAATAAGAGATAAACTCCACAAACTCCACTAAACTTTCTCAGTGTACTGATGGGATTAAAAAGTGCCTGTTGTCTTACTAATCACTATATCTCAAAAGGAGAAGCTACAGTTGATTAAGTTGATAATCCTAAAGTATAACAAAGAGTTGTATATGCAAAGGTTCTTTCTCCAATTCAGTTTACTCTGTTCTAACCAGGTAATTTAACCAATACACTATGGAAAACCTCTAGTAATTGTCTCAAAAACCAACTCTGAACATTTTTGTTGCTACTGTTTGTTTTAGCTCTGGAGTGTTTGCTTGTTACTTATGTTTTAGTGTGGGTCCCTTTTTACAGAAAGAGCTAGACCTTTTTTGAAGATACCAATCTAAAGACAATTTTCGTTGTTTGTTTTTAAAATATGTATTATCTATAAAATATAAGTGTTTAATAAATGTGTGGAATTAGCATGTCATATAAATCAAAGTCTTTTAATTTAGGAAAATATGTATTTGTTAGTGGATTTGGGGGTACTTAAAGTTGGTAGCATTTCAATTCTAATAGTAAGATCCAAATTCCTGTAAGCATCTCAGTTTGGGCCAAGAGAAAGTCATTCAAGGAAGTTTTAATGGAAATTCATTGGAAGCTCTAGTGTTTTCATCTTGGACTTCGCTCCAGTTCAGGAAGCATAGATGAGGCAGCCCAAGAAACTGCAGGAGCAGCCAAATCATGATTCTCTGCCTCAGTTGATCTCACCAAGAACATGTTTAAGCAGATGAAAGTGCAGTCCAGCTGTAGAAAAACTGAAGATGACACCATGCCACCCATGTGAAAATGGCTAAGTCATAAGAATGGAGATTTGTTTTCAAGTTTATGTGCATTCATTTCCTGAATTTTTAGCCAGTGCAACCTGGAAGGATTTTCATTTTCTGCTGCAATGATAAAATGATATAGAAATAGTAATGTTTCAAATTGCCTTGAGAATAATGCCTTCCCACCCAAATTTTTATATCCCCAAAAGACTGTCATTCAACATATTTGTTGAATGACACTTCTAACATATGGGCACACTGGTTTGACCCACATTTATTATTATTAATATTATTACTATCTTCAATTTTTCAAATATGGAAGGTAGAAGAGGAAGAACGATTCCTATGTCCAAGTATTCACCTGTTCTAAGTAGCTTTTAAATTATTATTTATTAACTTCTAAATATTATTTTTTTAGTAATCAAAATGTTAGCCTGCGTTAGTCATTCTTTTGTGATCCCAATGCTTTAGACATTTAGTCTCTCAGTAACTGTTTGAGTTACTGACCAACTAATCACCTGACTAATGAACATTTGGCTTATGAGTTTATTTGAAGATAACATGAGGTGCTTCAAACTTTCAAATTTAATTTAACAAGAGAGATAGAAAAGTATTAGGCAGTGGTTCTAACGCACAAGAGTTCCAAAGATTTCCTTAAGTGTTTTACTTTAATAAGGAGCCTCTCTGATACTATTAACCTATTTATTTGAAGTGGGGCTAAAAAAAGAAAAAGGTGACAAATGATAATGACATTTTAAATTCATCCAAGAATATATCCTATTGAAGTTATCGAGAGGGAAGGATCTTTCCATGACAAGTAAAATAGATGACTGTTAGATATTTGAACCATTCCCTAGAGCATTTTAACATTAAAATGTTTCCAGAAATATGCAGTCCTTCCTTGGGTAGTCATCTTTTTGTGGCAGTGAAAAAAACAGTCATAAGTTGTTCTTGAGTGCCCTCGTGTCTGAATATCATCTGTATCATCTGTTCGTGCCACCTCATCTCTAGACTCCTCTGTGCTCCTGTTTACTGTTTTTTCTCCCAAAATGCCTTGAGAAGTGTGGCGTCCTTAGCAATACCTTTCTCTGTGTTCTCAGTCTCTCTGCTGAGCTTGCCTACTTTCTTAGCTGAAGCCCAGCTCTCTCCAGGGACCATAAATTCTCCTCTAGCACCCTCCAGGGGAAAGTTCTTCAGTCTTCTCTGGTCCACGTGGTATGAGACTAGGAAGCAGTGTTTGAATTCTCCGAAATCCCCATTGCCACTTCTAAATCCTTCCCCATTCTGAAGAGCAACTAACTGATCATTCCACCCTTTACCATTCTGTACTGCTCTCTACTGCTGACCTGAAGAGAATTCCTCCACGTTTACCTATAGGCATCTATAGAGATGCTGGCAGCTTCCTTTTAAAATTCTTTTCCACCTCACTTCCCCTCATCATGCTGACATCTGTGACATAGATTCTAGGTAGATGACTCATCCAATGCACTAGCTCCAGAGCAGCTTGACTTCTTCAGTTCCAACAAATTTTCCTTCTACTCCACTCAACAACCCACACCTATGGCCAAACCTTAGACGCTGTCCATCCTGGCAAGTGTTAGTTTGGTAATTTCATCACAATTTGTCACCCTTCCTGTATACGAGGGAGTATGTTAAACAATTATACTTTTATTCAACCAGTATTTACTATGTGCTCGCACTGTCCTAGGAACTGGGGAACAGTATTGAACAAAACTGAAAAAAATTTCTGTTCCCAGGGAGCTTACATTCCAATGTAGAGGGTCAAATATAAGAAGATACCTAAGTAAAATATATAACATGTACATGATAATAAATTCTAAAAAATAAAAATAGAATAGCGAAGGTGAATGGAGTGTGTTAGGGGTTGTAATTTTAAATAGGGGGATTTGAGGTGATAAAAATTATGAGTAATAACTAACACCTAAGCGCATACTATGTGCAAAGTCCTTTCCATCTATTATCTCATTTCATCTGCACAACTTACTGATGAAGATTTTGGGATTCAGAGGATATAAGTAACTTTTACAGCCAAAAAGAGGCAGAAAAGGCATTAAAACCCAGCTGCCTGGCTCGAGGTTGGCCTGGTGACCACTCTACTCTACTGCTTTGGCATAATCTGGATACATTATCTCATTTAATTTTTGAAATAGCCCCTTGAGGTAGAAGGTGCTACTGGTTCATTCCTACTCTTCTAACCTTCTAGCTCTGTAACTTCCTGACACCATACTTTACCTCTGACCTCCCTGAGACCTCTGGTCTCATGGCCATTTCATTCTCACTCAATCCTCAAGCCTAGGCTTAAATTCTATTTCTTTTCTCTCTCCAGATTAGACCCTAAAGAGGAAGAATATAATTCCACATGCTCTTTAAATCATCCATTTAACTGGAACTACACTTTCCTCTTTAGAATTATGTTGTCTGTGAAAAAATAAATTCTTATGCATTTTGAACTTCTGACCTCCTTAAGCAGGTTATTAAATATCATGACTTAGTAATTGGTAAGACATGATGATAGTTGTGGACCATTTGTCTTTCCTTAACCTGGAACAGTAACAAATCCGAAAAGAAGCAAATAGGTAAAATTCTTCACATGTGGTCAAAAGGATATTAATTTATTCACCTGAGAGCCACTAGAGAGGGGAAAATTGGAAGGCATGACCAATGTTCTTGGAAGCAAATCTTTCGCTAAATTCACAATATTCTTCCAGTGGGAAGTGTTCACTAATTGTACCTACCCAACTGTAGGCCTTTTTTTAGTCAATAATTCAATGAAGCTATTAGTATCCCCTTTGCCAATTACATTGAGTACAACCGGGTTGGGAAAACAAGATAGAAACACAAAAGCAGTGATATGAAACTGTCTTGTCTTCATTAAAATCTTAAAATCACACTGCAAAGCTATTCTGAGTTTTTACATGTCAACTGTATTGTAATATTGTAAACATGAAATGTAAAATCCTTTCTATTAAAATAACTGAAGGTCGTAAAGAGTTTGTAAAAATAACCTAAACCTGTTAAAAAAGATTGAAGTGGAGCTGAACTTGCAAAATGTTCTACCAGGCAGATCTGCTCAGGGTTTCCACGTTCACTTTGCCTCTCCATAATGAATTAGTTTCCTGGTTCTGAAAAATCTCTGAGATTGACCTACATGCTGGTGTTTCACTTGGTTTCCTGCTCTTTGAGGCAGTTACTCTGCCTCACTCATGTTTAATGTGGGACAACGGTCGTGCTCGTGATGAGAGAGAGAGCCAGCAAAGTGCCCCTGTTTCTGGCCTGATGTCATCTTAATTGGATTCAGAATCTCAGAGGTGCTGCTGTTGCTGTGTTATCATTGACATTGATGAGCCCTCACCATGGACCACTTCTTTGCTAAAGGTTTCCTGTCCTCAAACTCAGGTTATCCACACAACAACCATATGAAGTGAGCACTGTTCTTTTTCACATTTTACAGATGAATAAATAGAGGCTCTTAGAATTTAGGCAACTTTCCAAAGATAACACAGCTAGTCGGTGGGTAAGTCAGTGGGGGTCAGTGGCGGGAGTTAGTATTAAGACCCAAAACCCATGGTCCTAACCCATGCAATGTTTAAAAACTCAAATAGTGCGACTCAATAGCCATGTTATCTTGAGCATTTAATGTAGCTTATTTTCTCTTATAGCATCTTTAAAATGGAGAGTATAATTCCCACCTGGCAGGATAACTAGGAAAATCAAATAAAATAGATTTCAAGATGGTGCTGTACCCAATGCTCTTGTTTTTCTTATTTCTGATATTTTCCTGGTCTCTAAATTGGCCTCTTAGTCTCTTCTGGTGAGTAAGCTCTGGAGCGTCTTCTCTCTCCATCAGACTCACTGATGGTATATTCTCCTCCTCTTAAGGCCTCAACCATCCAAAATATACAGTTGTTTCTGAATATGCGTCCCTTCAAAAGAAAATGAACACCATTCAATTCTTTAAAAAAATATAATTATTGGACAGTCTTTGCTTTGCTTAAGATTGAAGCCTTTTATTCCGCAGAAGAGGAGGAAATGAATCCTGAGTCACGCTCGCCTAGGTCCAGAAGTAGATTTCATAAAACAGTATTTTTCTGTCTGACTGTAGGTATCAAATGGGAACAAACAAGAACAGCACAAAGCCTTAAGCCTTGAAGAGAAGGGTTGTTAAATGTAGACCTTTTTGAAACCTGAAGCATAAGTTCAATAGTTCCTTAGAGCAGGCAAAGGAGATTAGGATCAATGATTGGTAGATTACAAAAGTTAAAGAATATGCCTTCATTCAATGTTTCACAAACATTCCCTGATCTCTATCTACAAGCCCCTCTGTGGGAATTATGGAGGTAAAATGATATGGCCTATGCCTTCTAGGAACTCACAAGTAGATTAGATAGTTAATTTCTATAAATAAAGGCATACAGTGGTAAATGCCAGAACTAGATTGTACAAGTGTGCTGGGAAAGTATAAATGATAGATTTTTAACTGGGACAATCAGAGATAAACTTCTTGGAGGAAAAGGGGCATGAACTGACTGACATGAAAGAGCAGGGGAGACTTAAGACAGCTAGGAGTGTTCCTGTTAGAAGGAATAAGTTGATCAAAGGCCCTAAGGTCAGTGATATCTAGAATATATTCAGGATGGTAAACACTGGGAGAGGCGAAGACTTAAGAGACGATCCTGAAAGTAAATAGAGACCATACTCTAAAGGGCTTGAAATGCCTGTGCCATGTGGAATCTTGAAGATGTTTTCAGAAAGGAAATGGTATGATAATCTTTGATTTTTTAGGCCTAGAGGCAGGGGGAATTGGGGGATTTACTGAAACAATTCAAGAGAAATAAGGGACTGTTGTCACCGAGAGATTTGAGAACACCACTGAGGTAGAAACATTTGACATCTAATAGACTTGGAAGGAGTTAAAGCTAACTCCAATGGATCTGTCCTGAGACCCAGGGAGAAGGGCTACTTTTGACCAGTAGAAGGGAGTCTAGAAGAGGAGTGGATTTGGTCAGGAAGATGATGAGTTTCATTTGAGACCTTTTGGGTTTGAGGTACCTGCACAGCAGCATCCATATAGCAGGAGTCCAGGAGTAAACAGCCTGTTGTTAACAGGGACAAGTGTTGAATTCATGGAGGTAAGGACTTAACCTTGGGGAATGCATATATTCAGGAACCATATTGGAAAAAGAGCTCATTGGAACTTGAAACTTGCTCCATTGCATCTTTTCTTTACATAGGCACTGAAATATTAGCGATTAATTTTGATTGCGTGGTATTTTTATGTTTATATTTGTATGAATTATAGAAATCACCTAGATCTTTTGCTGCCCTGTGGTCTCTCGGCCATTCCTGCCTGAAGGAATGCCTAACTGGCTGACCTGGTTACATTCTGAATCTGCTGGGTAACCTGATTGCAGATATCATGCCTACAAGAAAAGTACCAACTTCCTTCTAGATGGCTATTTTTCCAAATACACGTTAACATAGAGATGATACCCTGCTTCTTTTCCCCACCTGCAACCTATCAAAGGCTTTGTCCTCTCTTAGGGGTATGTGTGTGTCCCTCCAATTTGTCTCATAATTTTTGTTCTTTCTCCTTTTCCTACCTCCTGTCACAGACAAGACATGCGCACTCAAAACTGAACATAAAGCTGAGGGAATTTTTAATATTTGCTCTCTGCATCAAACAAAAATGTAATGTCCTGTATAAACTTTCAAAATAATTGAGACATGAATTATATATTTCTTTGCTTATGAATAGAAAGAAAATTGCTTTTTTTATATGATACTTCATTTTCCTTTTTCCACAGTGGGAGCTCTTGAGAAAAATTTTAGAAGTTCCTTACCCATGCAGTAAACTCTCAGACATATAAGTCATATTCAAAAGAAGGGAATTCATTTTTCCTATTAGGATATTATAGACTTTTACTTGAAATATTCATCATAGTGGCCTGGCTCTGCATATGCACAGGCATACTCATAGTTAATATTCTTTAGCAGGAGTCAGGATTGTCATTATATGTTTATATATGTGTGTACAAAATTGATTATGATGGCTACACAGCAAAATGCTAAGAATTTCCATGTTCACTAATTCTTCCATAAGGAAAATAACAAATTCATAAAGTAAGGCTCTGATAATATTGCTATAGGGACAGTGCCAAAAGGGTGCTGATGCAAAATACCAGAAATCTGTTGGTTTTTATAAAGCGTATTGGGGGTAGAAGCTTACAGTTACCAGACCTTAAAGCATAAGTTAACTTCCCTCACCAAAGTCTTTTGCCACACGTTGGGGCAAGATGGCTGCCAACATCTGCCAAGAGTTCAGGTTTCTTGGATTCCTCTCTTCCCAGGGCTCCATTTCTCTCTGGGCTCAGCTGCTTTGCTCTCTCCACAAGGCCAGCTATAGACTCTCAGACGAACAGCTCTGTCTCCCTCCCAGGGCTTCTGCTATGTCTAAGGAGCCATCTCTATTCTTCTATGTTCTTCTCCTGTGTGTTCACTTCCTGGGCTCCAGCTCAAAACTCCAACTCTGTCCTTTGCCATGTCTTTTCTCTGAGTCCCCATCCACCAAGGGGCGGGGACTCAATTGACATGGCCCAATCAAAGTCCTAATTATAATTTAATCAATTAAAAGTGATACGTCTGACAGACCAGTTTACAAACATAATCCACTAACTATTTTTGGAATTCGTAAACAACGCCAAACTGCTTCAGATAGATATTGTTATGACTATATTCATTCAATCAGCAAGTATTTATTGAGTGCATACTATGTACATGGCATTATGTTAGGTATGGGGTTATAGTGGTGAACAGGAAAGACATGTCCCTGTCTTTATGGAGCGTAGAAGCCAGATATTAAATAAGCAAGTACAATAGTGTAAAAAGAATGTTATAGTTAAGAATAGGGTGTTGTGGAGCTGGTATAGCTCAGTGGTTGAGTGCATGCTTTACATGGATGAGGTCCCGGGTTCAATCCCCAGTACCTCCTTTAAAAAATAAATTAAGAAAAAGAATAGGGCACTATGGAGGCACTCAGCTGAAGGACTTAACTTGACCTATAAGTTAGGAAGAGATTCCAAAGGAAAAGATGGGAGTGACAGTTAAGAGTATAAACAAGAGTCTTTGCTTTGAGTAAATATGAAAATGTTGCTGAGTTAGATTTCCCATATAAAATCTTATGGAATATGTAAATGTCAGCCTAAAGGTGTAGTGGGTATTACCGTATGAAAAATAGAAAAAGGATCCCTAATTAATTTATATCAGCTTACTCTCTAATACAGATATAGAGAAAAAAAGATGTGGGATATAGAGAGAATATGTGCCTCTGTGTGTATCTAAATTATGGCCTCAGCACTAAATGTGTGACTTCAGGCGAGTTCCTTAACCTTTCTAAGCCTGTAAATTGGAATATTAATAACACCTCTTTCAGGGTTGTGGTCAAAATTAAATAATCAAGCACTGAGTGGAGTGCATGTGAAGTGCATATTAGTACATATTAGCTGTTACTACGATTGTCCGACTTCACATATCTTGCTTGTACCATGGCTATGTTTTATTTGGTTACTCCCTGCTTTGGAAAAGTTTGAGTTGTAAGATTCTAGTCTTTTCCAAATAAAAACATCTGGCAACTTGATCTGCCCCTAGTTGCTACATGCCGTACCTCCTTGTCAGCAGGGACAACGAGCAATCTTTGCTGCTTGTGGAGCAAGAGAATGATTGGGACGCACAATGCCGCCTCTGCCATAAACCCACACCTCCACCAGAGCCTGTCATTAAAGCTGACTGTTGAGACTAATGATCTGCCTGGTGATACAATCCTCAAGGTTCTGTTAGTGCTAATGCGAGACCAGGAAGGAAATCTGTTACCCTCTCTTTTATGAAAGGATTTGTAAATCATGGAATTTCAGCAAATACGACAAATAATTCAGATTTGCTGAGTGAAGAATGGAGAAGCTGAGAATCCTGAAGGGGAACCACTTCACCTTTGGATGATTGTGAGACTTCATCAAGCGAAAACTGGCTGATGACTTCTATAAATTTTGTTTTAGCAGAGCTGTCCACAGATTTAGGCTACCCACCCCATTGTCCTTTCTTTTAAATGAATGTCTGGTTATCTCCAGACAGAGAGGAAAGCTGCCATAAATGAATGAAGAAGGACTAATAGTGATTCAAAGAGCTGCTCTCCCATTTCTAATCCCCTTTGTCTTGTATGAACATATATTAATCAGCATCACATGTACCCCTAACAGATTTTAGAAAGTTTCTTGTGAAAGTCCTTTGTAAGCTATAAAACACTACACAATGCCATCATTTCTTAAAATAATAATTAACATTTAATGAATACTTAATATGTATTAGGCATGTGCAGAGAACTTTACATTGACTTGGGGGCTTTAAGATAAGTCATTGTCCTTAAGATTTTTTTGGGGGGGTACTGGGGCTGGGGATTGAAACTGGGACCTCATATGTGGGAAGCTGGTGCTCAACCACTGAGCCATTGGCTCCCCCTTCTTAAGATTTTAACCCATTTATATCTTCGACTGTTTTGCAGCATGTGTGTTTCTGCTGGAGCATGGACTTTCAGCAGACAGGAGTGTTCATGGACCTGGTCCTCTCCTCTACTGGCTCCACCATACCAAGTCCCCAGAATGTGAATAAACATGGCCTTGGGGCTTCCTTTTTCCGCTGGCACACTGTTAACTCGGGCAGTGTGTGCTAGTGTGTTTCCTTGTCTTATATTCAGAGTAATTACAGCATGGCTTCCCCTAAGATCTGATTTAAATACACCTCTGAGAAAACACAAAACCTAATTCTGGAGAAGTTTCACAAGGGAGCAGGGGTGATGTCTATTTTTCAAGACTGTTTTGGTGACTTTGAAGAGTTGCAGTCATCACTGCAGAGGGTGAGGCCAGGAAGAAGGACGAGTTCTTTAATGCTGGCCACTCCTTTCTTTCGATTTTTGCATTTTTAGACTCTGCTCACAGTCCATCCCCCATGAAACTAGTTGCCCAAATAGGCTTTTAGGCAGTCAGACCATGCTTCAGCTTTCATAAATATCAGATCCCTGGGGGGTAATGACATTGTGTAGTGTTCAGAATTGCCGGCATCCGCTTTTTAACCATGAGAACAGGAAGCATTCAAGTAATGAATAAAGGAGAGACTGAAAAACCTTAATGTTATTTAAAATCCCAATCCCAATTCCTATTATAATAATTTTTACCACAATATAAAAGTAATATATAGTCATTATAGAAAACTTGGACAAACAGAAAAGTATAAAGAGAATAAAATAATCTATAATCCAATAACTGTAGATAACCACTATTACCATTTTGGTGTATTCATTTCTAAGTTTTTTCATGTGTATATGTGTGTTCATGTGTGTAATTTATATTATCATAGAGAATATATGATAATGTCCCCATGCCATTAATTAAAAGTATTTGAAATTTGTACATAGTTTGCTTTATCTTATCATGATATTGATTTAAACACATTACTTTTAAAAATTCATACAATATGGGAAAGAATAAACTTAAGAGTAAATATCGTACCAAAATCACACTCTTTAGAGATTATGAGAGATAACATTATTAATGTTTGGGTGAAATTTCTTTAAGAAAACTCTCTGTATATATCTGTGCACATGTACACACACAACATATATGTGCTGCATTTACTTGATTCCAAGAAGCCATCCATTGGGATATACTCCATTGGCTTAATAACAACTTTTCAGATGCAAAATAAACAAAATGTAGAAAACATTTTTTTCCTTCAGCAAGCAATACCAGACAAAATCAAGCCATTCTCTTCAGATAACAACCAGCATTTGAGTCTAAATCTATTTCATATTTAGAATCTATAAATACATCTAGATCACTTCTTGCCATTAACAGTTATGTTTAATATTACATTGACTTGATGCTTTTTATCCCCCATGTTCATTATTTTTACTTTTTGATCCCCTTTTGCATTGATAGTTTAATTTTGAGACACATAAACAATTCCAGGATTTTATCAGCATTTGTCTTCCTCAGTTTATTTATAGATTGCTGCAAAATTGACACTTTTCTTGAAAGTCAAATGGAAGTTTTTGACCTACTTTTAGCACCTGAATTATATATTCCTTCATGATGCATTACTTAGTCATAGCTTACTTGTCTCAACTTTCAAAATTCTATGACTTAGATGCCAAGAAATTGGTATGTGTCAGTAAATCTTTTACTACTTTATGGCTGCTTTGGAGTGGAATTTTAAAAAAGAAAAAAAATTAAGGGAAATTAAGGGTCCAAATGTAATATAAAGTTCAATAATTTGAAGAGCTAACAGTTCAAGTAACTCAGTGCAACTAAAGAGAGTAGGAGATGAGCTGATCTATTCATGATTACGTTCCCACAAATACAAGCAAAGATAACTGTGGCACCTGCTCTGTTAGCAGCTGCCAGGTTTCTTTTGACATTGATGACAAGATGCATCTCAATTTCAAAAATGTTAAAATATTTTCAAAGGAATGTTTCTGGATATCAATAAAATATGTACAATTTTATGCAAATAGAATATACAATCTGCTCCATAATTGTTACTCAATAGTAACTTTCATTGTGAATATATATGTACATATGTGTGTGTATATATATATACACATACATAGATACATATAATCATTTTAATGATTCTATAGTATTAATATAATATACATGTACCTATCCTTTATTAATGGATCCTTAGGGTTTTTTCTTTTTCTTTTTTGCTCTTAGGCAAAATGTGCAATAAGCAAGCTTGAATCTACATCTTTCTCTAATTATTTGCTGAATGTGCCCTAAAGATAAATTCCTAAGAATGGAATTGCCATATTAAAGGATATGCACATTTTAAATATCACTACATATTGCCAAACATCCCTCCAAAAAGTTCATCGCAGCATTTTAATTAACAATTTTTCCATGCCCTCACTGGCACTGAGTTATGTCAGTATTTATCACCTTTCCCAATGGGGAAAAGTGCATTTAAAGTTGCATTTCTTTAATTACTGAAAACCTTTAAATATTTGCATAATATTCCATTCTGCTTTTATATTGTGATATATTTAACACACTTCAACTATTAGGCATTTAAATTATTTCAAGTTTTCCCATATGAAATAAACATCTTTGGCCTGGAGGTGTTTTCTTAGAATATATTATTAAAATTGGAATTATGGGCTAAAATTATGAAACATTTATAAGTTCATGGTACACATTGCAAAACAATTGTCTAGAAAGGTAATACCAATCTTTGCTCCCACCAACATTACATGAAAGTGTCTTTTTCATTATATTCTCACAAACATGGAATATTCATTTTTCTACATCTTTTCAAATCCATAAACGGTAAATAATATTTTTTCCTGTCACATATCATTGAATATTAGTGAGGCTGAATATTTGGTCATACTTTTTCTTGCCATTTATGTCTTTAGTGAATATTTTTGTCCCTTTTTTAAAGTCTTCATGTTTCTCACTTCTACTTGAGACTCTCACTGATAATGTGCTAGTGTTGCCAACCCCAAGGTAGTGCCTTCAAGTAACCACCACTTCTCTGAAAATGCATACCAGGCTCCCCACAAAAGAACATACTCACACATTGAGTACTTGGACAGGGTTCCTAGAGCCTGTAATCCTCCCCCTTCCTCAGCTGACTCCTCACTTCTTCTCTTGCTGCTCCTGGACTCATATCACTGTCCATGTCCATTGTATTCTGGCCTTGCACTTGTTGGTTTGAAACCTGACCCAGCTTCTCTCTAGCTTCTCTCTTTTGAATTCCCTGACTATATTTCCTGCCTGGGTTCAGGGATCCCCAAAACTGGTTGTGGGAAAAGACCTCTCCAGGCTTCACACCAAACCCTCGAGCCTCCATTCCTTGTACACTGTTCCTTTGTACTACCCTCACTAGATATTTTTCCAGGGATCTTGATAGGACCACAGATAATTATAGCACCACGGATATTATTCATTCAGTATAAGTTTGAAGAAAGAAGAAACTATTAACCTTCAGCAAAACAAATGCCTAAAAATATTTTTAAAGCGAGTTGATGAGTTGTGCTGGGACAGTCACATGTTTGGCCCTTGTAAATCTGTAGTTCAGTGCTTCTCAACCTTTTTTCATTTTCCCCTTGCCCACCTCCAGGCCACCCAGAGAGATTTTTTAGACCTTTTTTCCCCCTAATCACTTTCCCAGTTTGGGAAATTTTGATATCACAGATATACTGTAAATTTGTTTATGTATTGTATGGTATTGCTGTGCTTTATACATTAAAAAATTAAGTTGTTTTTTTTTGCCCCTACCAGGAACCAGTTTCACTCCCTTTGCAGCAATATTGCCTTCCATTGAGAAAGTATGACATGCATCCAGCAAGATCTCAGAGTGAAGCTTATTAATACAAAGGGGATGGACTTCAATAATATACACAGAGGAGGGTTGAAGAGGGCAACTGGACTTAGGCCGGGTTTTCAGGCCCAGCCCCTCTAATTGCTGTAGAGTGAGTTACCTTGAGCTAGTTATTTAATTTTACTAAACATCAATTTCCTCTGTGGTTAAATGTACATGATAATGGCATGTGCTTCAAAGAGATGTTTTGAGGACAGAACAGCTAATGCATTTAAAGTATCCAGCCCAGTGGCTGTCACATCTAAGTGTTCTACATAAACTTAGCTCTTACTATCATTATTCATATTCTTCATGGTAACTTGCTATGGCTGGCTCAGCTCGATGCTCCATCAAACTCTCGGAGCTATTTCAGTGTGAAAATGCCCACGATTTGGCTGTGTGAGTGTTCATACTAATTGCACAGAAAACACTAAGTTCTTAAACTAGTTAAGGCAATAAATTGAGCAAGTGTATATTTACCTTCTTTCATTTTTATTTTGGTTTTGTCCTCTGTTTTATGTCCATTTTTAACAAATATAGTCCTTGTGTTGAATATACTTGATTTGACTTTGATGATGAAAATAAAGTCTACATTTCCCATTTTCTGAGTCAAATATATTATTTTAGGAAGTTAATTAAATAAGACATTAATTTTGGATGATCATTTAAGAACTGTAATCAAAGATCCAGATTAAAGAAAAATTCTCTATAAAACATGATAAAAAATGTCATCTGATTATGTGTTTTTGTCCTGAGTGCTATTTGAAAAGCAAGAAATATATGTACATGAAACATATATGTGACTAGGACAGGCAAGCAGAGACTCAGGAAGAACAAGACTGAAAGTAACTGTAATCCTCTCTACTTACTCATAAATTCAGTTTCCTTAATTCTACCCTATGATAACTTTCTTAAGTATGCCTGCCTTATTTGCGTGAAGAGGGCCCTGAAAAGCATGTAGCAGGCATAATCACCCAGTGCTATTTGTGGATGGGGATGAGGTCTGCGTGTCTTGTTATAATGAAAAGAGCATGGAGTGAAGTAGACATAGATTTGAACCCCGGCTGTACCACTTACTAGCTGTAAGAACTTGGACAAATCACTAACTTCTCTGTTTCTTGATCTGTAATCCACAATAATGCCTGTCACACAGGGTGTGGGGATTATTAAATGATGCACTATGTGTAACGCATAAAAGACAGTGACTAGTTCACAGCAGGTTTTCAGTAATGTTGGTTCTTCCTCTTTTGAGGTTTGCCCTTCTTCTTCTTTACTGACACTCAGCAGTTCAATTAATGCTACTTATCACAGAGAGTAAGAAGCCCCAGAATAGCACTTGGGGTGGCATCTATAAAGTGATGATTGTAATATATTTTCCTTAAATTGTAAGGATTCTATAAGGTAATGCATGGGATACTTTTAGCACAGTCCATGGAATACAGGAAGTATGTGCTAAGTTTACCTCTTGTCACAGCATTATTATTTATTATATTGGGCTATAGCATTGGGCTACCAAATACTCCCAGGGAAATATTATATATACATATGTGCATGCACATACATAAACACATATATAAAGTATATTTTGCATAAGTTAAGCCAACTACTTTATTTTATGCAAAACCATGACATTCCAAGATGTAGAGAAAGGAAAAAAATAGAAAATGTTTTTACATTATATATAATATATAATGTATACAATATATAAAGATGTTTTTTACATTAGTGTAATAACTTTCTGATTCATTTTCTTACAAACCTCTCCTAAAAGCTTTTTAAAAACAAAGCTGCTTGATAAAAAAGAGTAATGTTACTTTATCAATCATCGCTTTAAGATTCACAAGGTCACATGAAGGCAACTCACCTTCTCACGTTAAGCCCTCTTAGCATAATTCTTTCCACTGACCTAGGAAGAACTTCTAATCTCTTTATGCTTCCCTCATGTGCTAAATGCTTATGGTGTTTGGGGAAGCCTGAAAAAATATACTGTGTATTGCAACTGTAAAGCAAAATTTTCTTCTCTCTTAATAAGCATGGCCACCATTTGCTGAATATTTACTATATGCCAGGCACCGAGATTTACATATCTCCTTATCCAAGTGTTCATTTTCAGCATTCTTGGCAGTTATTAGATTCTGAAAAGAAGCAGAGTCCAAGGTGACAAGTAAATATTTACTTATAACATTAGTCCCCATTCTAACATTCCTCTTCCCAAATTAGCACTAACATCTATCCCCATCCCTTATATGAATGCAGGGTCAGTTTCTCCATAAAATACCTGCTCTTACAAACAGTGGGCATACAATGCAAATACAGTGCACATATATTGCAAAGTGAAATTGCTAATGTTAGGATACAAGACTCCATGAATTCAGTGAAAGTGATGATATCAAATTGCTTCAGTCTTGCTCAAAGTCTTCTCAATTGATGGTTTAACAAAAATAAAACAAATAACTGAAGAAGAAAGAAAAGCCTGCTTCATAGTCACATCAAATTAAATCAACACATTGAGAAGCCATTAGGAAAATGTCTAAAACTTCCAATTACTTCTGATGAAGCAGTGGCCCATTTTAAGATCATGAATCAAAGCCAAATATGAACCTGGGAGTGTGTGTAGAGCTACCATACAATTTTACCAGAAAAAAATATGGTCTTCCCCAAAATATCACTACAAATCATTTTTGTTTATTCTAAAGACTCATTAATTATTGTGATCATAGCCTAAATTTTGTTAATAAGTGATGGTTTCATAAGTTTAGTTTATGAGAAGTTGGAGCCCCAATCACACTTTTTTATCACTATATATCCTGAAATTTTAGTATTCATTTTAAATATATTCATTGTATAGTGCCTTTTTTCTCTTACACTATCCCCAGGCAAAAAGGACCTCCTTTATCATTTAATTTAATCCTCACAACATCTGTTGAAGGTACTATCTTCATTTTACAAGTAGTGGAGTTGAAACTCAGAGAAGTTAGATCATTTGCCCAAAGTGACACAGTAAGTGGTAAAGTCAGGATTCCAATTTAATTCAACTGATCCCAGAATTCTTTCTCTTTATCACTGCATTATACCAGAATAGACCCCGTAAATTAGTATGGAATTAAATATAATTTATCTTTTTAATAATTCTAATACAATCAGCTATTTTAGAAAAAGCCAAATCAAATTCCATTCCCTGCTGCTACATTCGTTCCTGCTAGAATTTCTTCTCTCTTTTTTTTTACACATTCTGAGACTTCCTGTTGCCTTCCTCTGTTAATTCCATCTCCTGCATTTTCATCCCTGGACATGAGACCATTTGCCTCTTGCCTACAGTCGGCCTGGCTGGTTGCCTTGTTGGAGTGGGCAGCTGTCGGGGTGGTAACTGCAAGAGTGGGAATGGTCTTCTAAAATACAAGACCTCCCTCTCCTGCTGGTCATACTTCCTATTGCGCTTTTGGGATGACTGTTTCCAACTTCAGATGAAGAAAAGGTGAAAAATGTAGCTCTCTGACACCTTGTATTAGTAAGTGCAGTTGCTCCCTACAGTCTAATAAGGTTAGTATCACTGATATTATTGTTCAAACTTAATGCAGGTGCAACTACACTAATTGAACTGTCCAAGGTCAGATGCTGACTAATAAACAGAGTCAAGACCGAATGAAGCCCATACCCTCGGACATAGCCCTAGACTCTACTGTAACAACAAAAGTTAATAATTGCAAGTGTAGGTCATTTTCTACCTGAATTTGAGCAAGTGAATTAGTACTCTAAGTTTCCTCTTCTCCAAGAAACATATAGCACTTGATGAGGTTGGTGTGAGAAAGAGATAATGCACGTAAAGCATTGCAGAGAGCTTAGCTCACAGAACACAGGAATTAACAGCTGTTATCATTTATTGAGCATGTGCTACCAAAATGCTACCAACAGCCTTGAAGGAGGCACTGTGTTGACTTAAATATAAACTATATTTAAAACAACTGAAAATTAGTCCTCTTGGTGATCTCGCTTTCATGCAAGAAAGGTGCTAAACTTCAACATTGGAAAGTGGAAGAGATTCTGTAGAAAATGGAGAAAAGAACACAGAAAGAAGAGACCAGACTTTGTCCACTCCCCAGTTTGCTTCAGGCACACCCTGATGGC